>JBAFWW010006466.1:48516-60162 GCA_036873685.1 Agapornis canus
TTTTTAAAACCTGCCCCTCCTTCTTTAAAAATCCACTTTTTAATCCAATAAAGAAAGTAAAAAAAATGGAAAGTTTTTTTTCCCCCCCCCCTCCCCTCCCCCTGTAAAAACAATAGTTTGAAGTTCCTTTAAGGACTACTCTGGCCATTTGGATACACATCTGTCTTGTTCCCTTGAGAAACAGGTATTATTAGTAGTAATTTGTGAAGAATCAGAAAAATTATTTATCTTTTGACACTGATGACTATACTTACATTCCCGACTCTTACTAGCCAAAAAGCTGCTTTTAAAAAGACTTGGTGTTAGCACCATTTTTTTTTTCTCCTCAGCAGGAGGGATGATCACAAAGTTTAGATCATGGTAAAGTCTAACAATTTCTTTTTCCTTTTTTTCCCCCAAAAATTAATTAACCATACATTCAGTTTGCTACATAATATAGTTTGTCTATGTTTTATAGTGCTTATCCGTCCCTATGGCAGTTCTGAGCATCTTCACAGAAAGAAACCCATGCAGCAATGTTTTCCTCCAAATCTCATTTTTCCTGAATCAGGCAACACAGTTAAACATAGAAAGAACAAAGTTTCCATTACTCCTCTATGATTCAGCCTGCAACAGCCATCAAAATTAAACTGTCCTTTTAATCCAATCTAATTAAAATTAATTGAAGGCACATGCTTTAAGCCAGTTTGCCAAACTGTCAATGTAATCAGTTTGTCTTATTCTAGATAAAACCATACCTGCTTGCTAAAGGTACACATGTTCTGGTTTCTCCATTCATCTTTGAATATTAATAAACTACCCAGAAGGCAGGTGAGAACAGTTTTCTCAATGATTAGTCTTTTGGTGAAAAATGCTTTCAGAAGATAAAAAAAGTAGTCATAATACTCAGAGACCCTAGCCAGGCCATGAAATGAAGCTGAAATAGTCTTTTGAGAGACTCCTCCTTCAGTGTCTTGAGAGAAACATGATCAGTGTGATTTAAGAAAGTGAGTCTGTAGGAAAAAGGACGTGGAAGACAGACACATGAAAGAAGAATGCACACTGGAAATGTTTAGCTTGCACAGATAAACAACCAACATCTCATGGCATCATAAATCATGAGGCAAAACTCCTTTCCTTGTCTTGCCCAAGGACTACTAGATAATACTACAGGATACTGATTGTACATAATATACGCTGGCTTATTGAATGAAGCAAGAGAGTTAGAAATAATAATCATACAAATATTTCCAAAGTACTCAAAAAGCAAGGGAACTTCTTCTTTTCCTGCATTTATTGTCCTTTCCCTGCTTTTGGTTGAAAACCACAGCTTTGCAGATGAAATACAGACATGAGTGTGCAGGCACACACACACATGCATGCTCACATTCTTTAACTGACATTTGTTTTAAAGGCTGCTCTGCAAAATCTGGTGGACTCATAACATGCATCTCCAGGATAAATACACATGTACCATTTCAGAGGAACTACTTTTTCCAAGAAACAATTCTACCTTTCTTGGCTTCCAATATATATGGTCACTAGGAAAAAACCTGCAGCTTAACAATCAAAGGTCAGACTTTCCTGGTACTGCCAGAAACAGAAGACATAATGTAGGCAAATCAGGAAAATCAACTTCTCTTATGTCTTTCCCTTTCTGTTTGTTTGGTTTTGTAAAAATGGATTCCTTCGTTAAGGGTTAATCATTTTGCATATCTCACAACCAGCATTCAGTGAATAGAATCAGTCTACTCCATTTCTACTGTGACTTTCATCAAAAGATCTCAGAGCATGATATTGCAGTATATAATCCCCACAATGACAGCCTGAATATTAGCAGCTCTTTTTTATTAGGAAAATCAAAATTGGGTTTTGGCAGCAGCGTCAATATAATCAACCCGCTTGCTATCCCCTTCTCCCTTTCCAAGGTGCTAAACATGTTTCTTTGTTCCCACTTGCACTAGTCCAGCACAAATGCTGGTGAGCCATGTGGTAGACAGGATCAGAGAACTAAATCTGCTGTAAAAATACCTTTCCTTGGGGGCAGAGAAGCCTATGTTTCAGCCAAGTGTGTCCCCAGCTGTGACTCATCAAATACATGTCTCTGCCAGTTCAGCACCAGAGTAGAAACAAGTAGAAACAAGTAAAAACAAGAACAGAAAGGCAGTACTGTGCCTGCTGAAGCTATCACTGCCATTGAATATCTGTCTGTAATCTAAAAAATAAAATTAAGATCTAGGGCCCTGCCTCTTCTCTGATCAGGATCAAAAATCAGACCTTTAGTTACCCACTCAAGGTCACAGAGAACATCAGCAGAAAAAGGATACGGTACCAGAAGTCTGATTACTTGCTCTGCATTGCCCTGACAGAGAAACCCTGTTTAAAATAGCTCTTAAAAAGTTTTCAGTGACTTGCTTCTCGGGATATATAATTGCACATTACTTGTGGCATTTTAATCACTTCTGAAAGTGCTGTCTCGAATTGTAAAGTTATTTGAAGACAAGGCAAACTCCAGCATGCATAGTTTAAAACAGGCTAACATTAGAAGCCTGCATTGTTCACAGGCACATTAACAAGGCTTTTTTTCCCCTCTCCTCCCTAAACTACATGCCAAAAGATGTATGATCCACTTTCTGAGCTGGGTCACCTTTAAGAGTACAGTGACACGCCACAGAATTATTCGCCAGTCCTCACCAGAGATGTCTGCAAGTGCAAAGCCTGTGACAAAGGACTGAAATGACAGCACTTTGACTCACTTCTACATTGTGTTTGTTTAGGAAGGTCCTAGAAATTGTATTTCACCAACCACATTCGCTATCAACACACAATTATCTGGCTTAATCATGTGGAACAGTGGCAAATTCACCTGGGGCTTAGGAACTAATGACATTCTCGTCTGAGCTGCTTTAGTGAAATGGCCTAGCACCTGAAGCAGGAACAGCAAGATTGCTCAAGAAAATTTGGTTTTCTTTTTTCATTTCACAGCATAGGGGCTCTGCTCAAATCAACAAACGCTCCTGATTAAATAGCTGTGGTAGTTGACTTATTTGCACTTGTGTGTATGGCTCTGAATGTACATTGAGAATCCCTAACCTTTACAGGAAAAGAACTGTCTGTGACTTGTTTTTAATACATTGTCCTTTTGACATAGAAAATAGTCAAATAATTTTGTATTTCATAATTTTAGTATGATAAGATCTGTGAGTGTGGGTAACCCCTCACAGTGGCAATAGCAAAAAATCCCCTCATTTTTTCTCATGCTGAATGTATTTGTATCTATTTTTGTCTGCAGCCTGGGCAGCCCATTTAAATTCTGCTTGCTCAACAGAAATTCAGACCCTTATGTTGGCCTCCCCCCTAGCATACAGGAGATGACTTCTGTTGCTGCTAACTATGCCACTCAATCTCAAAAGTTTGCAGGCTGGTGAAGATGAGAAATTGAGTGTTCAGACTCCTGAATGCTTCAGAGAAGGGATAAGAAGGGCTGGGTAATCACCCACTCATTCTGTTTTGGTTGCAGGAGAGAAACTAGCCCAACAGGCACTGGAACAGGTTGCCCAGAGAAGTGGTAAATGCTCTATCCCTGCAGTGTTCAAGGTCCTGTTGGACAGAGCCTTGAGAGACATGGCCTAATGTGGGGTGTCCCTGCCTATGGCAGCAGGATTGGAACTAGATGATCTTAAAGTTTTTTCCGACTCAAACCATTCTCTGATTCTATGATTTTGATGAATAAAGTCTGGGAAAAAAACAAACAAAGAAACAAAAAAAAACAACAAACAAAAAAACCACAACATTCAGAAGGATATGATAGGTAAGACTTTCATACTTTCATAGTCACCTTTAGCACTTTCATGCTCAAGGACTCTGTAGCTGAAATACCAACAGACTTGCATAAACAAACACAAAACAAGGCAGTCCAAAATTGGGCTTGGTGTAACCACTTTCTACATTTTGGAAGCCCAGTGCCTTATTTCCTGACCCCTTGTAATGAAGGTCTGGCTGCAAAATCATTGGTAATTGCTGGAGGAGTCAGTAATTCAGGATTCTCTCAGTGAGCAGAGCTACTGCAGATAGTCCTGCTAGGTTATGTACAAATATATATTTCCCCATTTAGGTTAGTGCCTAGACATAGTCAAGCATAAATCTAGCCAAAAGAGTTGTGCTGAAAGATAGTGAAAGCAAGACCAGTTTTGTAAGAAAAGGCCTAGAAAACATCCATAGCCTCAGAAGCCCACAAGGAAGCTACTCAATATGGTTACAAATGAAGTGAGTTTGACTTGAGGTTGGTCTCCAGAGGAACTGTTTGCTGACATGTTGTGCTATTTAACTGGAAAGGGCTGAAAGTTTGTAGCAGATGGACTTATAGGAAAGAGTAGAAGGGCAGAGTTATTTAGATTAGCTTTAATGTAATGTTCAAGATCTCAGGAGGAGGCTAGCATATGTTTTTGTTTGTTGTGGTACTGTAGGAGCTACCTCAACATAAAACTAGGTAAAACAAGAATAATTTTGGAGACTGTGAGGGAAATCAGCTCTTCATAGCAAGCCTTATGTGTTCCAGAATTCTGAGGCTTACCTGAAGGGCCCACTACAGACCAATCATCAGAATAAGCCACCATGACCACTTTGGAAGCCCTCAGCGTATTACAGTGTCCCTGGAACTGCTCAAGAATTCAAAGACTTTATTTCTAAAATATACCTCAACATCACTACTAGTGATCTCATGGGGAACTTGGGTTTTCTGTGAGCCCCAAATACAGTCCACCTATTTACTTAACAGACACTGGGCTTGGCACAATCTCAGCAACCCCATGACAGCCTGCCCCTGGTCTCTGCGCTGGGCATGCCTGCAGTGACTATTTCTCCCATGATGTCTCATTCTGTCATAATTTTAGTTTTGGTAGCACTCCAGATGACTGTGCTTTTTAAATCTTAACTCGCCACTAGTACAAATCAGTATAGCTAGACTGCAGCCAACAGCTACAGTAAATAATATTGACAGAATATCCAGACAGTAAATCCAACTGACAGGAATAAAAGTGCTTTTTCTGTATGTCTGTGTCACTGCTTCTGCAAGACTCCTATGTGCTATAAGAAAAGATCATGCTTTAGCACCGGAATATCTATCATTTCAGGGAAAAGATCATAGTACCAAAACAGTTGTATTTTGGTGACAGACGGGGGGATAAATGCAGTCAGCATGGGTTTGTATGGCTTCCGTGACACCAGTGCATTGACATCATGAACAGTTTAGGCAGTGAGTTCAACAATTTGAGAACACAATCCATTGACTGTATGCCAGGAAAAGCGTGTCACTGATAATGGGGAAAAGTTGCTTCCAAATGATCTCATCCTATGGTTGTTTTGGACATTTTGCTTCTAAGGCTGTAGAATTGGTTAAATGACAGAGAAGAAGAAAACATGAGATCAGGTGCACTAACGCAGGCATGTATGTGAATCCTATCATTGAAGTATTTCATGCCAGTCCTACCCAGAAGTTACTATACGTACAGTCACTTATCACTAATACTAGGTTCCATCAGGCATATCTGAATCAGGAAATAATATGGTAATTTTCACAGTCACCAAGTGGAAAATATTTATGGTGTAGCAGTTTAATATGTCTGTATTTTATATTTCTAAGATTGTACCTGATGACATAATAAGAGTTTGAGTTTAAATAACAACTGGATGATTTCAGGAGGAAAAAAAAAAAAAACCCTGCACTGTTAGAAAGCTTACTCCTTTATAAAAAACCTTTTCCACGTTCATCAGGATTGCCAGCCTGGGGCAAGCTTAATTAAAGTCAATGGAGAAAAAAATTGAATACTTAAAAATGCTATTTGGGGCTCACAGAGCTTGAATGACTCAAAATATGAAATATTCAATTACTAATAATTGTGAGGTTTTGTTTGGTGAACATTTTGTCACTTACCCCACACTTCACATCCTTCTTGCTTTCTCTGCTTGACAAAATGGTTAAAGGAGAAGAGCCCATGTTTCTCCAGCCCTTTGCTCTTTGTCATCCTTGTCTCCCCCTTTGATTCAGACCTTATGCTTGCTGCTTCCTCTCTTTCTCCTGCCCTCTCTCCGTGAAACACACGCTCTCTTCTCTCAGTCTTTCTTTTTCACTTGTGCAGAGTGTGATCGAGATTCATGAGGTTATGATCTGACTTTGAACGTGACAGCAGCTCTGTTGGGTTAGGTGCCTGGGAGAGTCTGAATTTCTTACTGACTTGGGCACACCATTTAATGAACCCAAATACTTTGAATAGTGATTTGGAGGAAATGATACCAGGACTTACTTTTCAGCACAAGCTTGACAGGCTTTGTAAAGAGAAAATCCATTGAACAAAGACAATGAAACTTGAAATGGTTTTATTTACTGGATTGCAGTATTAGAGGAAGTGAGCTCAAATTTAAATATATCGCTTGCCCAAAGGTGCAGCTGACTCCAAATAAAAACCTGAGTTTTATATCACAGGAGGCAGAGCTCACTAGGATTGATGCTTCACTAAAAGTGCTGTGCAAGAGGTCAAGCAATTTCCTCAACTTTAGAATTAAAACCAAATCAAACCAGTGTTTAGATCTATGTATTAAATTGGACATGAACTGAAGTCAGTCTGTCAAACTAATGTAAATGCTTCCTACTTTATTTCAAACATTCTCCAATCATGATAAACAAAGGAACACGTGGGTTCAGTTTTGGGTTATTCAACAATTCCAGAATTAAAGGAAGCAACAAGAATAAGGTTCATTAAGTGACTGATGAGGACAGGCTATTTGAGTGAAAAAAAAAAAAATAGCATATTTTGCTTTCTTACAATGAAAGAAAATTCTATCCTGAAGAAATAGCAAATTAATTAACATATTCTCCGGTACTTAACGACACCTCAGTAGAAGGCAACTCTTAAAATGTGAAACCCTTGACACTGCCAGCGTAGAAAAATAAAGTACATGTCTCTCAGTGGGTACCAGAGACCTATATTATGTCCTACTGTTGGTTACAGAATTTTCAATATTTTCTTATCCTTTTTCACTCATATGAACTGCAGCTTATAGCACTGGTAATCATTTCCTGTGTTTGAAAAAGAGATGAAAGCATTCATGGATGAAAGCAAGTTGGATTTAATCTCCTTCTCTCTCATCCAGTGCACTGTACTGATCATTTTCCAAAAAAACAAGACTTAAGCTCATTTTTGTCATGACAAAACTAGTTTCATAATAATCAGATGGCAATTCCTAGTGTACACAATTCTAATATAATTACCAGGAGGAAATGTAGAGGGAGTTGCAGGTTTGAGATAAAGAAAAGCCTGTGAATTTTGTATTAATGTCTCAGACTCTCTTATTTGTGCAAGTAATCAATCTTTCGGGGAGTAGAATAGTAATTCTTTGTGAAAAAAATGACAAGAGTCTGAGGAAGAAAGAAGATAATCTGAGTTTCATTCTGTACACAGCAGGTCAGCTGTGATTGACAAAGCTCATCACAAAACTATAGCTCCCGGAATAATCCCAATAGCAGAGTTTCATTTGCAGCCGAAGCAGTGTTAATGACATGTTTAACAGCTGCTTGTTGAAGTTTGGAATCTGCATTAACCTGCAGAGCAGTGAACAGAGAAATGAGGGGAAGTATTGAAATCAAGCCTTCATTATGCTGACAGCCCAGGGTAAGGGGTAGCAAGGGGTTCGTGGAGAAGAAGGGCAGAGAGGCTCAGGTTTGGAGAGTTCAGTTGCAGATAAGGATAGTCAAGAAGATGACAGCATCCGATCAATGAGCACAAAAGGCTGCAAAAGGGAACCGACGTGCTTGACGCAAGACACAGATGAAGAGAAAAATTAGACAACTGAAATGAACAAAAAGGGAGAGGTGGCAAATGAAGGTCTGACAGCACAGCTTGTAAAGAGAACCAACAGCACCATGCCTTGCAGGCTATCACACCCTTCGGCAAGCCCATTCTCTAGTCTGTAGCTGTTCTCTTTTAACAAAAGGCCTTTGCCTACCCTATAAAAAGGATAATTTTCACAACATTCAGTCTCCTGCTGATATCCATTTAAAAATAAAAGGCTCTTCCTTAATGAAGAAACAATGACAAGACACCTAATGCCTTTCCATGCCACACTGGTATCCAGTAAATAGAAATTTAGAGATCCTGGTCTGACTTCAATATTGCTGTACCAATAAACATTTTAGTAGCCAGAGTGTGTGTTTGAGTTGCCCATATACTGTACTGTTCTACACCAACCCCTCCTTTCATACTCCTAATATTAATGTCACACAAGAAAAAGTTAAAGGCCCGGATGTCTCTGATCTCTATGTGCATGCTACAAAATATTGGTAGCACCAGCAGGCATACTTTGATGGAGACTGAAATTCAAAGAGACATTTACATACAATACCTTTATAGGTTAAACAAAATGCTTTAAGTTGTACATTGTTACTCAGAGTCCTGGGATCAGTTACGGCTTCCATTAGAAATCTTTGGAAGGCCATCTCACAGCAATTATGTTAACATTTTCTTGTCTGAGAGGCTGCTTAGTCAGCATTTTTCACTGGATTGGGTTGTTCTCTGTTGTTTCATTATATGAAAAGGACAGATTTAATCCTTTAGAAAACCATACAATTTAGACCAGAAATCATAGGTGGAATCCTAGACTATTTTAAGCTCCCAAAGGGTCTGACAAATTGTCTTTCCAAAGTCAGGCACTTGAAAACATAGGCACATTTTTTATTAAGTTAGGTCTAGCTATGGTAGACTCAGTAGACGCACCATAGTGCCACTAACCTACTACAATAGGTGCCTTTATGATTAACACAAGTGACCTTTACTGGGAAGCCAGAGAAGATATTTGTCTTTCAAGAATATTTGGTATTCAAAGACAGGACAACCCAAAGGTAAGAACAGGCCATGAAAAGCAAATGTAAGTTTGGAGATGAGCAAGTGAATCCTAAATTTAGAGGTCACACCAATGACAAGGTCTACCATTCAACCTGCCTATGATTTTCTTAACATGCCTGCAGCTCTAGCATTTATTTGTTACCCCTTTTTTTACTTTTGATTCATATGTCTTTGTCCCTAGTGAGGGTCAAACTCTCTGCTCTGGAACAACATTGTCTGGGAAGCAAGCCAAAACACAGTTGATGCTCTCTGAAAACAACGGAAGAAAGCAGAACAACATTGAACTGGCATAGTCCAGGGGCTAGAGCAGGAGTCAGAGACCTGTGTTATATAAATACCTTCTGAGTGACTTATCATAGGACTAAGGGCAATATCTCTTGACATTCTTAGTCAGAAGGGGTTTTGTTTACATAAAAATCAAAATTAGGGTAAATACTGAATGTTCTATGGTCATTTTCTGTCTCTTGCATGATTGCATATGGTGAACATATTTGAAAGTGTTTTAGTGGTGAGTGTTTTCACCAGCATTTTTGCAGACAACCTTCTGGCATCTTAAGGCACATAGCAACCCAAACACTGCACTAGGGCAAAAATAGAGGTGGAAGGATAAGCAAGGTAAGAGCAGTTAAAATCTTATACTATGGAAAAAAATACATGTATTCTGTGCCGAAAAAAAAATCACATTCTGTGTAATTTCAACTACTCAGCTGTCCTGTGGACTTAGGTTTTAAGATCAGCCAAAATTTGGGATCATTTTCTTACATTTCTCACGTTTCTACACTACCATTTGCTTTTTAAATCTTAACTCGCCACTAGTACAAATCAGTATAGCTAGACTGCAGCCAACAGCTACAGTAAATAATATTGACAGAATATCCAGACAGTAAATCCAACTGACAGGAATAAAAGTGCTTTTTCTGTATGTCTGTGTCACTGCTTCTGCAAGACTCCTATGTGCTATAAGAAAAGATCATGCTTTAGCACCGGAATATCTATCATTTCAGGGAAAAGATCATAGTACCAAAACAGTTGTATTTTGGTGACAGACGGGGGGATAAATGCAGTCAGCATGGGTTTGTATGGCTTCCGTGACACCAGTGCATTGACATCATGAACAGTTTAGGCAGTGAGTTCAACAATTTGAGAACACAATCCATTGACTGTATGCCAGGAAAAGCGTGTCACTGATAATGGGGAAAAGTTGCTTCCAAATGATCTCATCCTATGGTTGTTTTGGACATTTTGCTTCTAAGGCTGTAGAATTGGTTAAATGACAGAGAAGAAGAAAACATGAGATCAGGTGCACTAACGCAGGCATGTATGTGAATCCTATCATTGAAGTATTTCATGCCAGTCCTACCCAGAAGTTACTATACGTACAGTCACTTATCACTAATACTAGGTTCCATCAGGCATATCTGAATCAGGAAATAATATGGTAATTTTCACAGTCACCAAGTGGAAAATATTTATGGTGTAGCAGTTTAATATGTCTGTATTGTGTATTTCTATATGACAGAAAATATACGTGTGTTGTCCAGAAAAATTACGTTCTGTGCAATTTGATTTACTCTCTCAGTTGTCTTGTGGATTTAGGTTTTAAGATCATCTAAAATTTTGGGTCATTTTCTTATGTTTAAACAGTCATTTGCTGATAGTGAATAATGTCAGATGTTGCTTTAAGTCTTCTTTATGCATACCTGCTACCTATTGTATTATCAAAAAACTTAGATAGTATTGCTAATTTGTCCCCTAAAATATATGCAGTGGATTTATACAGGTTTTGACAGTAAAATCTACTCCTGAGACAGTCTCCTTAATCCCTGTTCCCAAACATACCTGAGGGCAAGGACTGAATGATAGTAAGCTGTTGAACATGAAAATAAATAGCAAACAAAAGAAAATGAGATATATCTATGGAATAATTTGACAGTATGTTTAAGCGCTTTTGTTTGGATCTTTCACAGCTATTTTTTTAATAAAATGACTATGTTGGAGAATTTTCTCAGCAAGAGCTTAAGAAGCTGTATTATTTTCAGCTCAGCCTTCAATTTTTCAGTGGCCAGGAAGTGTACTAGAGAGAATAGAAAGGAGTGGTCTTAGTCTTTGGATCTAAGTACACAAAGATTTACAGTTACTAGAACTAATCAACAGTTTAGTTGCTACTCCATTGTGCTTCACAATATCGGAGTATGATAACTGCTATTGAATTTTAACATCATTTATTAATTTGAATATTTTGTATATGATAATAATAAATGGGGGTGGTGGTGGTAGTATCATGTGCTACTTGTGCTCTTCATTTCTGACTTTGTCAAGTGCTATATCTTCTCCCATTTGACTATCCTGCAATAAAGTTAGCTAACACATACTATTATTACATTCCTAACAGTAAAAGCTCTATTTAACTTGGCTGTGCAGAGGTTGGAAGACAGAGCTTTACAGAAGCTGGGAGACAATTATGTAGAAATGATAATCTATGGGAGTTTCCTTGGAGATAAGTATTTACTGATGTAAGCAAGCAGCATTTAAATCAGAACAGAAGTCAGCACAACTTTGTCTGAATATACATTTTGAGAAAAAATACTGCTGTGTTAAAGTGAGTTGTTGACATCTTTAATGACCATGACTTTGTATCAGCTCTTCTTGAAGTTCTCTATTAATTCTATCCACTTTTGAAAGTGCGTCAGAGAGGCAGACATTATCACAGTATCTAAAGCTGAAAGGAGTTCCCTATGCACAGTATTTTGCAACCTGACAGTTGAACTAG
>JBAFWW010006467.1:0-10093 GCA_036873685.1 Agapornis canus
CGGGGTTTAGGCCTCCGGAGCCCGGCCTCATGCCCGCGCGGGGAGGCCCCCGCTCCGTCCCGCTCGCATTGGCACTGGCCCGGGTGTGCTGGGCCCCGCCGAGGGTAGGGCGCGGGTCGCTGGAGGGGGCCCGTGGAAGGAGCCTTTCGCTGGGCCCCGGTGTCGAGGCTCGGCCGGAGGCAATCCCGTTCTGTGGAAGCCGCCGGGTCTTCGTTGCGCGGCGGGAGGGGAGGCTCTGCCGAGCCCTGTTGCTGCTGGTGGGCAGCGTGTGGGGACAGGGACTGCAGGCGGCTGAAACCCGCCATTGTGCTGCTGCCTGGCGTGCTTGTTTGGGTGCTGAGGGCTTTCAACAGGGTTTTCTTCCCTGTTGTTCATGAGACAAAGATGCTTTTGTCTTGCTCGGTAAGTTGTGAAGCCTTTTGGAAACTTAAGCTGAATCTGGGGGCTCAGAGGTCTCCACTCAGGAACAGGGGCCTTGGGGTGCAGAAGGGAGATGGAATGGGCTGAGGGTGGGCACAGACCCGCCCGGAGCCAGGGCTTGCTCGTTCGGTGGACAGGTTGTGAAGGAGGGCTCTGACCTGGCTCTGCTCCTTCCCCTTGTTCCTGGGGGATACAACAAGTTGGAGGGGAGGGTAAAAGAGAGCTTTGGTAGGGGTTACACGCGTGAGATCTAGGGTTGAGATTGTGTCCTGTGGGTTGTATGTTGCGCAGGTACAAACCCAAGCATCTTCTGCTGGGCTGGTCACAGAGTGATCTGTTGCTCCAAGGAGGGGATCCTAGGAGTCTTGCCAACCTTGTGTTGATGGGGGTGTCCTGTAGGAGCAGTGTGGTTTGGCTTTTTCAGCTGTGTTTGAATACAGACATGAACATGTGAGTCTAGTTACTTGTTTGAAGGTTATGTGGTCTGTAAACTGGACACACCTTCTAAGGGCAGAGGTACTGCTTGATAGACTTGAAAGACAAGTGGGGAGAAGCAGACGTTTCCATAAATGAATGTCTGCAATGAAGTGGATGTGCATAACTCATTAATGAGGATTGCAGCTGTACTGGTTGGAGGTGAAGGATGTTACTCTCCCTGACACCCTACTGCTGAAGCCCAGTTAAATGACCAAGTGTTGCATTTTCTTCCATTACTGTTGGACATAGCACCTTCAGGAATCATTCCTAATGTAAAGCCGGTATTAACAATGACTAATGTGGGATTTTAGTAGAAAAACATTAGACTTTGTGAACAGTTGCTACCAGTGGTGACTGGTTTCTAGTTTGGTTTTTTGCTTTTCAAGGCCTCACAGGACTGAGTTGTATGAGGATCCCCCATCGGCATGCTGGCCCATCGTCTATTCTCCCGACTACAACATCACCTTCATGGGACTTGAGAAGCTGCATCCATTTGATGCGGGGAAATGGGGAAAAGTTATCAATTTCCTGAAAGGTAAAACAATGGAAAGTACCTCTTAGACCAGCACTTGCACAAAAGCCAACACAAATGCTGCAGTGAGTTCAGTCTTATGTTAATAATTGCTGGTGTAATAGTGACTGTACATCTGCATTGCTCCTTATGTAGATTTAAGCTGCACTCTAATACTATCTGGAGTGCTTTGGTGTTCTTATATATTTGCACACTTTAATCTTAGCAAGTTAAATTGATTGTAGCATTTCTAAAGTGAGTCAGATGTCATGTGTTACACATTGATGAAGAACTTGTCTATGAAGTATTTAACAGATGAAACTCTGATATTAGAGCTAACATCCTACACCAGGGCCTTTCAAGTTCTTTGAAAATGTATTTTCTATCCTGTTCCACTGAATAAAGCCTCAGTATGGTTTCAGCTCAGCCATGGTGTCACTGCAGAGTGAAACTCATGAACTGGGATTGAAAATTCAAGCTCATTAAATGGTTTGCTCTCCCCAGAGGCATGAATAATACTAGTCAGAGTAACTAGTATGGGTCATTTCAGTCTGGACCAGAGCTTTACAAGACTGAGTAGAAAGGAGGGAGGAGAAAAGGGAGCATCAGTATCTCAGACCATCTGAAAAGACTTCTGTTCTTCACAATCTGAATGAAAGCATGAAGTGAGCAGAATTTTCTTGCTTGGCCTTTACAGGAAACATTCATGTGGGATGTTTGAGAACTGTTTCCACTTCTGAAGTGAGCACCAGAGCCTTGTGTTTGAGCCCAGCCCAAGTTATGAATGCAGAATGTTGGAGCCTCATGGACCTAGCTCAGTGTGCTGTGTTTTCATATGCAGTAGATTCCTAATGATTCCAACACTTCCTTTCAGTTCTAGGTTAATGTATAAGAGCAGTATTTCCTCTAAGTCTCCTCTTGAGGGTAGCTGCTGTTTGCTGTTCCAGTTTCTTCTTCCTTTTCATGGCCAAGCCTGGGTCTAAATCACCACAGACTTAGCTTTGTAGCAGTGAATGAGAAATCCTTTCAGTGTTCACTGCAAGCTTACAAATGTTCTGGCTTGCAAGACCTGAATTGCATTTTGGGAGCGGTGTGCAAAGCTTCCTTGTGCTTCCATTACACCTGGTGTAGTAAGAACTAGGGCACTTGTGAAACTACAGGTGTTAACGGCCAGCTTGCTGTGGGATATAACTTATTCAAGTAGGCTGCAGACAGTCTGTTGGCAAATGGTGCTGTTCAGGTTGAAAGAGTAAGTGCAGCTTGTATCAATTCATTCCTTGTCAGCCTCATCTGTTAATGTTTGAGAAGAGCTCTGGTGATAGGCAGAACTTTCTGTGGTTTTTGTTATTTCTGCTTTAAACTAATTGGAAAGTATAGGCAGAAATGCATTAAGGAAACACAAGTGTCAGAAGCAAGGTTAGGATGAGGGCCTATAAAGTTTTGACATCTCTTCCCCTAAAGTGTAAGCTTGCTCATCAAGGGAAAAGGCCAAGGTTGTCTGAGAGCCAAGCCTCTCCCTTAAGCCTCTGCATTTATGTGGTCCTAAAGACTCCTCCAGCTGATGCTCTTTTCCAGTTTAGTATTGCCCTTGTGCCTTCAGGCTGCCTTGTATTCGTCTAACCTTGCTTAGACACATGTTAACACCCACTGAGTAGTTGAGTTTTGGATCTCTCTAACCTCAAATAGTTTAGTCTTGGGTTCTGTGACCATTTCCTTTCAAAACCATTGCCTTTCTACTCCTTCTGTAGGAAGGCTTTTCCTCTAGCTCTTCTCTGAGTGAAGGGTCCCCTTTTTACTCTTAGTCTTTCACAGAAAATCAGTTTTTCCTATTGTTTTCCTGCCCTTGTTTTGTAAAGGAGAGAGATGCCACAGGATGCCCCAGGGCACTCCTGCTTTTCTTTGGCTCCGCAGCAACTCCTGGTGACAGGTGATCTACCCTGTTCCCTGGTGTCTTCTAGAAAATCACCAGTGGGAATCTTTCCATGCTTTCCCTCTTCCTCGGGAATGGCACTGTTAGCAGTGTGGTGTCTGTCTGAGTGAACCAATGAATGGAAAGTTTCTTAAGCCTCGGACAGGAGAAACATGAGCATGCCAAAACAAATATTGTTGCAGGTGCTCTTCTTGTCTAACACTTCAGAACAAAACCTCTTGTATGTATGGGTTGTTTCCTTCCTCCTGCAAGTGTAAAACTGGACAGAAGGTACAGCCTTAGAAAGCTGCAGCTGCTCAGCAATGCAGAATCAACATTTGTCTGGGGAGGTGAGCATGATGCCTTGTGTTGGTCATTTGGGTGAGCAGATCCAAAGCAGCCTGGTTCTTCTGCACTGCTTGGCTGGTTAAGCTGACTCTGGCTTGAACTTCCTGGCAGGATATCCAGGTGTATGCCTTCAAATTGATCTGTGATCACAGTCTGAGATTTTGGAATGGCATTTTGTAACTTGCTCTTATGAACCCGAGTTTATAAATAAACTGTCCTTTGGTCTTTAAGGGGAAGAATTAAGAGCTGGTCATTGGTATTTTTGATGTTAAAATGAAGGTAGAGTTGGGACAGAAATACTCTAGCTAAGCATAAGTGTTTGCTTCCATCAACATCCAAGCAACTGGTTTGTTCTGACTTGTTTTTTTAATTCCCTGGTTTAGGAATTAAATACTAGCATCAGCTGTGGAATTTCTTAAAGTGTGTTAAGGGATGGTGAATACGTGGTGCTATGAGCACTAAGATTTTCCCAGTGTATCAAGCTGTAGACTGTCGGGAGTCTTGTGATTCTTTTGTGTCTGTGCATCTGTCACTAGCTGTCCTTTGTTTCAAGAAGTTACTATAGTTACACTCTGAAAAACATTGTTTGCAGGAAGTTATCATATACACACGACCCTAATAGCTTGTGTGTGCAGGGTCTGTACTTGGAAAGTCTGTGAACAATGAGAGAACAAAAGTTATTTCAGTGATTTAATTACAGATGAAGTTATTTTACATCAAGGTCAGAGTAGCTTCTTTGGCAGGGTGGACTATGGGAAGTGATGGTATGCAATGCCAATTGATATTTCTCTCCTGTTTCAGAAGAAAAACTAATTGCAGATGACTTGATTGTACAGGCACGGGAAGCCACTGATGAAGATCTCTTGGTTGTTCACACAAGACGCTACCTTAATAAATTAAAGGTGCTGTACTCATTCATATTGTTTTTCAAGCAGACTGTCTAGAATTAGTGTCAAAGGAACAGATATCCTAGTAGATTTATTACAGAATCCACTTTTACAAACTATAACATGATACATTTTGGTAATATTTGATAACATTGTTATTGAGAAGACTGAAAGAAAACCATAGCCATAGTAAGCAATTCACACTAGAGAGGGGTAGAGGGAAAAGGTGGTCTATCATGTTAGATACATGAACATAAGGAAAATGTTAATGCATGAGATGTAAATTATACTCTTCTTAGTACCAGAGTTTGTCTTCAACAGTGTAAGTTTTGATTTACTATACTAAATACTTCTGAAATTGAAAATACGTTGCAGAGCACTAAAATGGAGTACTCCCTTGGGTGTTTTTAATACAAGGATTGCTCTGTGAGTTTAGGTTTATGTAGTCTCAAAAGAACACTCACATGGGGATTCTGTTTTCAGTCTGTTGTGGGGGGAGTAATGACTTCCTGCTTAGACACTGCCTGTATCAGTGGAGTATCGAGAGAGTTGAAAGATAGATGTAAGGGCATAGCCTTGCACATTCGATGGTTTCCAGTACCAGCTTATATAACATTGCATGCTCACAGGGGTTAAAGAGTATTCACTGCACATTTCTAGATGAATCATCTGCTTGTTAAATGTAGCTTTAAAACATAAACTTGAGATCTCTGTGTCTGAATATATTAAGTCATCTATAGGTGGAATTAGCAGTTGAGTGCAGGTGACATTGCTTTTATTTTGCAGCTCTTGGAGGGCAGGGAAGGGATTTGTATGAGAAGTAATCTTCCATTTCATAATTCAAAGGGAGTTATTTTGGTCACCTTTGCCCTTCTGCAATGAAAGAATTCTTGTGTTGCTGTTTCTTGAATGTCTTATTTTTCTGTGTAAAGGCTCTATTATTTGTGTCAACCTTTTTCACTCCTACTCCTTTTCTGAGTTGTCTTCTGCTTCTTTCTGTGCTATAAAGTTATATGGAATTTCATACATCATTAGATTTGATCTTACTGCAGCTGTTCTTGCTACTGAGCTTTTAATTCCATAGAACCACCTACCTCTTCTACTGAAGCACATCTTTGAAGCAGGGTGTAATGTGCATAGCACACTTTGGAATACTGTGGTATTATTTTTATTACCTACAGGATGGCTTCATGGGGAATTGTCTGCATAACTTGTGTCTTGGTGTTCAAAACCAGTACTGTGGTATGCTTTCAGGTGTGATGAACTGTGCATCTCCCCTTGAGAATATTTCCTGCAACTGTAGAAACTGGAAGATGTTGAGTTGGTCAGGCCAGCAAATTCCTGTCAAGCAGTGAAAATAGAAGTGCTTAGCTGCAAACTGAAAAGAACATGGCTAGACATGAAAAGGCCCTGGGTAGCCTCTGTATGGCTTTAGCCAAAGTCTGCTGTGCTTTTCTATATATGAATTCAGACCAATACAGACCTACCAATAAATGATGTAGGTTTGTATTAGATCAGCTCTGAAGACTACAGAGGTGCCTGCCTTGCTGGGAATGCTTAGCTGTCTTAAAGGAATGGATCACTTGAGTACTTGAATTGATAGAAAATTTCATACGCTTCCAAAAAGTGCTGTTTGGTACCTTAACAGCTGGAGGAGCTGGCTGGAGGCTGGTTGAAGAGAAACAAATGGTGTGCACAGAGTAGATCAAGCTGTACTGGACATTAGGTCTGTGTTGGAAGGAATGGTCTCCCTTTTTCCCTGCTTTAGGTAGCATGGCATTTGGCATTTTGAATTTGGGTGCTTCCCCCTCAGTTGCTCCTTTGAAGAGGTTAGATTTCGAGGATATTGACTACACTTTGGATAACTTGCTTGCAGTACTTTTCCACTTACTGCCTTTTCCTAGGGGTATGTAAAATGATGCATTTCCTGCATAGCAGCATCATGAAAGTTTGGAAGAAGGTAGGCAGTGAGACTAAAGCAGGTTTCTGAAAGTGCAAGTCTTCATTTGAACCATTTTTATATGTGGGAAGCTCTGTTACAAATGAGCAAACACTGAAGTGCAAATGAGGAGGGTGACGCTTGTGTGTCAGTGGAATGCAAGAGGTGCTTTTTCTGAAGGTGATCCAAAACAGATGATCCATCAGTTGAGCTACAAATCCGAGTCTGTTTTACGTATTTGTAAATGTTGTAGGTTTAAATTAATAATTCCACAAGAAATATGAGGGTTTATACCCATGAGAAGTGGGTTGGTGTGATTACAGAGAGTGTTGTCTAGTGCTCAGGTGCTTGTGGGCTGTGGTTCTTGCCTGGTGCTGTGAGTGCCTTTGCCAAGAGATCTGAGGTACCTGTCTGCCTGTCTGGTGGTGGTGTCAGCAGTGGGCTGGGGAAGAGGGTTGGACCTTGGGGAGTGAAGGCAGTAGAAGCAGCCTCATAAAATACTCAGTTCAGCCTGCAATACTTGTGGCTGTGTTTGGTGTTGAGATAAACCAGCATGGAATGCTGCTTGGGCTGTGTGCACTGCACTAGTGACTGCAGCTGAAAGCGGAGGTTTAGTTTGGATGCAGTGGGTTCCTTTGGAAGTGCTTACGGTTCCCCTGTCCAGTTCTTCAGTGGATGTGGTGCTTGTGTTGTCGGCACTGTCTCTGCTCCCTGTGATGTGCTTTCTCCAGGCTCAATTTTTTCAAGCTCCATTGGTGAGAAATTCATGAAGGTGAGTGGTGATTTACTACAAAATGTTAATTTAAAAGGTCCTGAGGCCAGAAAAATGAATTGGATCCCTTTTACCTAAACTTTCATGTGAACGTTAATGTGTCAGGTGAGGGTATGTAGGAATATACAAAAACTGAACAAGAATACTCAGTCATGGGGACAAGGTCTGACAGGTTTCAGTGCTTACACTGCTGCCCAAATGCTGCAGGGCATTCTTTGCAGCTGTGGTGACTAGTAAAAGCCTTCGGGGTAAGGCAGCTTTTGGTCAGCAGTGATTTTTTTTTTCTTTCCTTTTAATATTTCCAGCTCATGGTGGGAGACTGATGCACCCTAATTGGTTTTTGGCTGGTTGGTTTTTGGGTGGTGTTACCTGGGTACCATTGGTTGCAGCCAGCGCAGTATCTCGTTCTCAGTGCCAATAGTGTGTTCTCACCTTGACCTGGAAGCTTTTGTGAAAATTATTATCTTCCTACTCACCTTTATGGTATTACCTGAAGTAATTCAAGCTAAAGACATACTTCCGATACCTTTTGAAGATGGATTTGTCTCAGGCAAGCTTCTGAACATTACATCAGTTGCTTGGTGTTGGAAGTGTAAGTCCATGAGTTTTCCTTTGAGCTGGGAGTAGCTGTAGGAACCAAAGATTTAAACACAGTTAAAATTTAGATATTAACAAGCAAAATTGCACATTTCCTAAAAACCTGATGTGTTGTTGGGTATTTCATAATGCTGGAATGCACTGAATGCATAACACAAGGCAGTACATCGGGGTTGGTTTTGATCATTAATGTGCTGTTTGTATTAATCCAGATGTATCGGCAACTTCTTCAGCTTTCTTTTCCTGATACTAGTTTTTCAGTTTAACTTTTAATCCTTGAGCACTAATGATTTGAAATGGTGTGGAAAGTCATTTAACCTTACTAAAAAGATGCTTTTGTAGTTAAGGAACTGAAGTTACTAGGGGTAATACTTCAGAGAGAAGGTCCTGCAAGAATATCCTCTTTAAATGTTTATGCTGTTAGAAAGTTTTGGTGTAAGCAAGGAAAATTAAGAACTTCTGAAGCTGGTGATGGGTTGGTTGGTTTGGTTTTGTTGGTTGTAACTTTGGATGTAAGCTTAGTTACTGCACTTAGCCATGTTTAATAATACCCTTTAGTAGTTAACTGAATAGGAGGTGTGTTAAAGGGGAATGCACCTGGCTAAGGGTTCACCTGGCTTCTTTACTTTTAACAGGGAGTGGGAGTTTTGTAAAATTGGAACTGAAGCTCATGCATTGAATTATTTATCCAGGAAGGTAAATCATTTTTAAAAAGTCTTCTGCTATGAGCAGTAGAAATAAAGAAGAGTTAAATGGAATTGATAACTAAAGAGGATGTGAAGGCATGTTATTAAGTTTGTATATGATACTCTTCCCTGAATCCAGACCAAGGTTTCATTTCTGTTCAGTCACACAATGACATGCTTACGAAGTGCTGTTGGAGTCAGTCATTTGATGGTGGCTGAGTGAGAGCAAGCGTCTATCAAAAGAAATAGTCACTGGCATTATTGTGATATGTGCAGTTTGAATGCAGAAAAGATAGTGATTAAACAAATGAAATGTGAAGGGTTGGTTCTCTGTCGCAGGAGACTGCTCGTGTTACAGAAGCCAGCTGACAGCCTGGAAAATGGAATGAATGTAGTCCTCAGCTATGCAAAATCAGCTTTTATTTTTACAGTGTGAAAAAGTATTCAATCAAATAATTGCTTTTAATTCCTTTTTATGAGTATGTACAGAGCTTTCTGAGGAGTTATTGCAAGAAACGCTGGAAAGCAAAATCAGCACATTGAATTAGCACAAAATCCACACACAACTCTCCGCAGCTTGAGGCAATATATTCCTCTATTATTACAGTGGTGGTTTTGGGAAAGCATTTTAATTTGTCTATAGCTGCATTCTTGAACTGCAGGGTTTCCCTCACAGTCACATGGCTCTTCCCCAGTATGTTAGGAATTCCACAAGCACAGTCAAGGACTGCATCTGAAGCAGGGAAAGCTCTTGGGCTTGGCACTGCTCTGTGGGCATCCTCAGCCATGGACAGAAAGCTGTGCATACTCCTTCCTCTTACCATGTATGGATTTCTTGCATTCACCACAAAACCTGCAGCAGGGTACGCGTTCATTTGAGTCTGTATTGCTCCCACTTGTTCCCATTGAGATTAAAACATTTTTAAACTATGTTAGAACTTTGGGAGAATTTGATCATCATTCACATTTGAGATCAAATTGTATTTTATCCAATGTGACCTTTTAGATTCCATTTTAGAGCAACAGGATTGAATCCAGTTGTTTACATTATGCTTGTTTAAAAGCTAAAATTTCTTGCAAAAGGACTTTACCAAAACTGGCTGTATTACAATACAGTTAAGGTACTTTGTTGATGTTGGAGGCCTGATGATACTGTAACGGAATAATGTCTTGCAAATATAAAAGTAGTAAGAGCTTAAAATGAACTGTTCACAAAATATAGTTAGTGTTTAACTTTAGGAATAATGCCATGCCTCCACCTCATCTTGCTGTAACTTGTAGCTGGAATGCTGGTAAGGGGGAAGGCAAAGTATTTCTAAATGTCAGAGGACCCTGAAATTGGTGTGTGATTGTCCTTGGTTAACACTGACCACTTGTACCTCCTGGCTTCTCTTGTAAGCAGACAGCTAACAGCAGTTGGGCAGCAAATGTACTGAATCTAGTTAAATTCCCTAATGCTGAAGAAAATAGAATCCCAGCCTGATTTGTGTTAAAGGGACCTTAAAGCTCCTCCAGCTCCAACCCCTGCCACAGGCAGGGACCCCTTC
>JBAFWW010006468.1:0-36332 GCA_036873685.1 Agapornis canus
CTCTTTAGTAAGTGATACTTTTTTCTCGTAGAGAAGCATCTTGTTACATAGATTGTCTGCCTCTTTCTGCAATTTTCTTTAAAGCCAGGAGATTTAGCTATACACGGCATTTTATGCTTCTGCCACTTTCTACATTTTTGTAATATTTTCCTTGTTAGTACCTGGAATATATTAAAATAAAATAAATTTTAAAAAAGGAAAAAGAAAAAGAAAAGAAGATCCTTTTATGAACATATGTCAAGTTGTGTACTAAACAAAGTTAAACACTCTATAGGTTTTCATGTTGGTGAAAGTAGCATTTTCTTGCCCCCATTGCAACTCTTCTCTGACAGAAATGCTTCTCTGAATTTCAGCCTTAATTCATTTATTGTCAGGTCATTTTTTTTTTTCCTTATATTAACACTTTCCTCAGATAGCTCTTGTCCTTCACAAAAATAGTCTTTTGGCTTTCATTTTGCTATACTAAACAATCCTAAAGTTATAAAAAATAGTGCCATGGAGCACATAAATCTGAGAGTTTCATTCCTAAAACCTTGTAGGTTTTTCATTATTTACTTAATTCTCCCCCAAACAGAGCAGCCCCTTAAGTACTGCAATCATGATTACTAGTCCATCCTTTATCTACTATTTCTTTAATAATTGGTTTTATTGCTTACAGTGATAATAGTTGTTCTTGCAGCATGCTGTCTGAGCTTCATGCACCAATATAAAAATATTTCAGTTATTTCTTTCTGGACACACTCAAATTCTGCAGTGAATTATATTCATATTTTTGTTGATGATTTACCTACTGTTATCCACGTTAGTCTTCATTTTTCTTATTATTCTTCTTTCTCTGCTCCTTTTTCATCTGCTGTTTTATTCTTTCATACCTGAAGGTTTTGAATTAAAACTTGATTTGGAGGATGCATAAATGCTTCCCCTTGATTTAAAGTTCCTATCCATTATGGCAGCATCCATTCTCAAAAGACAGTGCTTCAGGGCCCAAGGAGAATCCACCTGCCAGGTAGGGCAGTCCCAATAAGGCTTTTTCAAGAAAACATATGTGCAGCTGACTTCCTCATCATGTTATCCTTTCTTCCAGGACAAGATGCTATTTTGAACATCTTCTCTTTCCATTTCTGACCTTTTCCCAGGGAATCACATACTGTCATTGGTCCTTCTAGGAAAGCTAGCATTAGATCAGGATTGTCTCCTTACCTTGTAAGTGCTCCTATACCCTATCTTTACTCCTGATGCTCAGTGGCTCTTTCCCAGGAGACTGCTCAGGTGCCAGCCTAACTCATTCTTCTGCTCAAGGAGTCCTTGAGCTGCAGATCAGCCAGTGCCAGTACCAGCGCAGCATTCCTACTCCGTCCTTGCAACACTTGTCACTGGTCAGAGACCAGTGCTCCTTACTCTCACAGCATTAAGCCCTGACCCATTGGCCATCTTCATTATCCTGCATTTCCCAGGGGTAACATAGGGTTATTCTGTATCCTCTTTTTCCAAGAAGCAAGAACTCAGAAGTGCACAACATTGCAGCTCCCACGCAGCAGTGGTGGCTGCAGTGGGCATGAGCTGTGAACTTGTCAGAGATTTTCTGCAAAACCAAAACAAACGTGGCAAAGTCTGTAGAGGGAGATAGTGTGTTTTGTGCCCAGAGCAAGCCCCAGGTTTGCAGCATAGCAATTGGGCTGCCTTCCTCTTTGTTTTTTAAGAATTGCTAACAGTCTCTGCTTAAGACATTTCATTTTTCTGCCAGCGAGGACTCTGCTATCTGTGCAGTATCTTGCTTTTTCATAATTCTATCTAGGTAGTTCAGTCAACCATGAACAGTGACTCAATGGCCAGCTTTAGTAATTTTTGTACAGCTTTCATAGTCATTTCAGTTGCATTAATTTACATGTTTATTGTTTCAGTATTCATTTGAGAAAAGACATTCAACAATTAAACTCAAATATACGTAAGCAATGTTCCCAAAACACAAGCAGAAAGTAATTTTTTTGTTTAATCTTGAAAATAAAAATTAAAAAAAATACAGACTGGACTTTTATAAAACCTCTGTTTTACTGTCTCCTACTTTGTGCCTGCTTCTCACTGACCTGTGTTATAGCATGATCCTGCAAACCACTAATACCTAGAAAGGTGTTAAATTTTGCACAGGCTTATTTTGAGGATCTGGCCAGGTTGCAACAGTCAAAATGCAAAATGTTGCTTAAGCCCTTAGTTGCATCTATTTATTTTTCTTTTGTGGTAAATCATGTATATGGTGTTATGTAAGAAACCGTTACTTAATAATAGATGTCCATGCAGACAATACATTTCGTTAAGCACTGCTGTCTTCATCATACAGCATTGACAGGAGATGACAGAGAAGATAACTTGCCCTCTGACACCTTATATCCTCATTCTCAGTCCATTATCCTAAATGCTGGAAGAGCTTGGACTGAGACCTCTTTGCCATCTGGCTGCCTTTCAATGTTTTCTCCTACAACAGCTATCTCAATTCTATTTATGGACTGAAGGGCATATATGGAGCTGGCTCATCACCCACAGACCTCTCTTGTATCTGTGTCAGCATATGGAAATAGCAGTGTCTGACCACAGACTGCATATGCACAACAACAATAATTCTAGTAATACTTTTAGTACATATTTGTAAAGAGAAATGAAATCTAGATATCATTTCAATCTAGAGTCTCTGCTGTTCCCAAATGCAAAAAACAACCTGCCACAAAGAATGATCTACCCCACGAGCCCAAACAGTAAGAGCAAAAAAAACTCCTAACATGCAGACACAGACTGAGTTGGGCTGCACGCAGTGGAATTATTTCTGCTTTTTTTCATTAGTAGTATGTTATCAGTAAACTCACAAATAAAAGTACATCACACTGTCATCAGCCTTTTCTTAATGTGTGTTGAAAATATTCATTATCTAAATCTGTTCCTCTTTCAAGCCCAGCTCTGGAAGTGAATCAAAAAGGTTCAGAGTTCTCCCTGTTCAGGCTACATTGTAGCAGACTGACAGTGATGCTCCCTATCCTTCCTGTCTCTTGTTTTTAAATATTTTCATAAGTGATTTTTTTTGTTATTAGTTCTCATTAACATTGCCAGTGAGGGGAAACACACTGTTCCTGTTAAGATGCAGGCTGTGCACATGATCCTTTCTTGGGCTGGTATGACAGGCTTTCATAAGGATTGTTTCAGAGAAAGGAAAGGGATTATCAACATTCCTCTTTTCTTGGCCCAGAAATTTCCTCACTTCCTCAATATTTCTTCAATGTGGAAGTTGCAAAAAATGGCTATAATGTAGCTGCTGCATCATCCATGTGTCTTCTCATAACTGAGTCTGTGTATAGGTAATTGCTGTTCCCATTTTAGACCAGCCTAATCCCACATCATACAAATCTCAGAAGCCCTCCAGGTGTCAAAAGCCTACAGGTACTATCTACATTTTGCCTTCCTGTTTTCATTAAATTGTTCAGCACTGACCCACATACTATCTACACAAAGTATTTCTTTGTCTGTTCAGCATACTGTAATATGTTGGGGTCAAATAATTATCACTTTCAAATTACTAGTATTAGGCTGCTGTCATACATTTTCTGCCTTCTGAGAAAAGTTATTTTTAAGCAATTTTTTTCCATAATGAGTTTTACTATTTTTAACATCTGTTGCATTTTGTCATGTAAACTACTCAATACTGCTACATAACACTGTCCTCTGAGAGAATCATCATCTTTTCTCTCATTTAAAAAGTAAGATCATAACTAAAATATGGACTATACCCTTACCTCATAGTGAGATTTTTCTGTTTATTCTTTTTAAAGTGAAATATATATGATAGCACTCAGAAATTACTCTGTTTCTTAAATGGAAAAAAAATTATAGCCTGGAGCACTGACTTGTTCATTCAAGTTGTCTGTCATTGTTAGACAACTGGTTGTTAAATACAACAAGGAGAAAGAGAACCCATATTTTGATATGAATATTCTGAATAAGGTTTTAAGAAAATTAACTGAGGGCTATGCAACCTTTTGGGAAAATACAGGCATTTTCAAAGCCATAAAAGAAGTAAATATTCCTGATATCTAATAGCACGTCAGATTCCTTAAAAATAGTCAGACTGGATTAGGTTTTCTGTTTAACACTTAGGTAATATTTTACATGGGAGGATTTTTGCTGTACTCATGGTACAGCATATATCATATTGAGTAAAAACCCAGTCTTTTGTAAACTAGGAAACTCAGACCTGTGAAGATCCAGAAAACCTTAACTCTACTCCTGGGTATTGACACCAGCCAGTTCTCCATGCACATACCAGCATCAGTCAGTGAACAGCTATGTTACAGGGGAACAGTTTGGCACAGCAGTTTGGTACACAGATAGTGTAGCCTGGGAGGGGAGAAGGTACCACAATCCTCTGAGGAGACTGTCAGTGGTAGGGTAAGTATGTATGTTCTGTGCTAACAGCAGATAAATTAATTAATGAGTAGGCCAGCCATATCAATGCTACTTCCTTGTAAAATGTTCTTGCATGTGGAATAAGGAGGCAAGGAGCTCTGACACAGTCAGGGACCCCTCAAATTCCCCCTTTCTGGGTTGGCATTTCCTAACAAAGTTTAGTATGTCCTTCAGCAGATAGGTAATGGACATGATGAAATAGTGGCGGCAAGCAACTGAGATCCTCTGGGAAAATCTAGTTGCTGTGATTTAAGTTCCTGGGTGTTTCCAATGCTGGTAGCATCTCTTGAACTTAAAAATGTTTTCTTTAACAGCCCAGTTCCAGAAAGCTCTGGCTCAAATGGTTTCAGTTTGCCTGACTGTATCAGGAATCCCATAAGGGAGTCCAAGGAAGTATCAGAAAAATGAGCTTTTATACTGAAAATAAAGTGAGTTATAATTTAGCAGTCATGAAAAATCATGTACGCACCTAAGGGCCTAATCTCCCATTGCTCTGTACATTTTTCATTATTTTTTACCAAAAATCAAAAAGTGTAAATTGTTACCTGAGGTACTTGCACTGCACTTGTGTAAATGCCATTGTATTGGAAACCAAGATTTATATTCAACATTTGAGACACTGTACACTTGAAATTTCTTGCCCCCAGGTACAGGGAGAAAAAGAAGCCTTTTCATTGTTTGCTACTTTGCATATACCCCTGGTTGTTGTTTTGGATGAACTTCACTCTTTTTCTGACTCTCCTGGAAATCACACTGGATATTTAGTCACCAAATCATCTTCCTGCTTTGAAGTAATCCAAGAGCTTTCCCTCTAAGGACTTAAACTGCACTCATATCGGTCACTATATGAGCTCAGGGCTCAGTGTTTGGGCCAGTGTTGTTTAATATATTCACTGATGATCTGGACAGGGGATCCAGTGCACCCTCAGTAAATTTGCAGACTACACCAAGTTGTTCTGGGCCCCTCACTACAGGAGAAACTTTGAGGTGCTGGAGAGGGTCCAGAGAAGTGCAATGAAGTTGATGAAAGGTTTGGAGCACAGATCTGATGGGAAATGGCTGAGGGAACTGGGAGTGTTTAGCCTGGAGAAGAGAAGGGTTGGGGAGAACCTTATTGCTCTCTACAAATGCCTGAAAGGAGGTTGTAGTAAGGTGGGGGTCGGTCTTTTCTCCCAAGTGACAAGCAATAGGACAAGAAGAAACAGCCTGAAGCTGCATCAGGGGAGGTTTAGATTGGATATTAGGAAAAATTTCTTCACAGAGAAAGTGATCAGGCATTGGAACAGGATGACAAGGGTGGAATCACCATCCCTGGAAGTGTTCAAAAACCATGTAGATGAGGCTCTTAGTGACATGGTTAATGATGGTCTTGAAAGTTCTGAGGTAAAGGTTGGACTTGGTAATCTTAAAGCTCTTTTCCAACCTAGTTGATTCTATGATTCCATTGATTCTATGATTCTATGTACCCATTGACTTGAGCTGAGGATTGCAGAGCTAAGCCTGAAATCTGAAAGATGCAGAATTTTTTCAGGTTATTCTCCCTGTTTGACCAATATCAGTAATTTTTCACTCTACGTCTCTGATGAGTGGTATGATCTAAATGTTCAAACAGCACGCTGCAGTTCCATCTCTGATGCTGCAGTGAAGCTCTTATAAAGAGATACTGTAATATCAGCCTGTGAAGACACTGAAAAGGCTGTCATCCTTAGTGCTTTTAACATCCCCGCTCTGACATGAGATCCCGTACTAGTCAGCAAGCATCTGGCTGCTGGGGGAAAATGTACAGACATCCTAAGAGATTAGATATGACCATCTGAGCTTCAAAGAAATGGAAACTAAATGTGATCGAAACATGTCAAAGTCTTGAGATTCTGTCATTTCTTAGAGGGCTTGTCCCATACTTGGACACTGTCATTTCATTAGGCTCCAGCCACAGGGAGACACCTTCCCCCCACATCAGCCTTCCTCCATCACCCCATGCAGCACTGCCAGCTTGGAGCCCTAGTGTCACCATCCAGGGTGTGAGGAGGCCCTGGACCATGAGGAGATAAGAGCTGATGGGTGGTGTGGATGGCATGGGGGATGGAATAATGGCCTAGGACCTACCCAGCAAGTATGTGGGAGGAGATGATCCTTGCTACCTTGGCCCTGCCTCCCACTACTGCTACGTAAGGAGGTGAGTTTATAGTTATGAGAGCATACCCACCTTCTTGAATGGAAAATCTTACCTGATAAAAGCTTGTAAAGTGAGTTCATGCCTCCAAAAGACTTAACTAGGCTTCCCAACCCACACATATACACCTCCATCACACCACTGGTTCCTTTTCTTCCTGTTTGCCCAAGCACAGGGCTCCTGATGGCCACGAATGTGTTTTGTAGGTTATTCCCCTGCCTTTCTGCCACTTAACCCACACCAAATTTCACCTCTTCTTGGTACTGTAATGTAGGAAAGTCTTCCACTGCTTGTCTGATATTTTAACATCAAGAGAAGCCATTGGCTCTCAGTGTTTTTTTAATATCTAAGTCATTTTTGCAATTGGAAAGAGTTGGGATAATCCAGCAGGAGAAAAGATATTGTCTAATTCTTTTGTACAAACAGTGTGAAAAGAGATTTCCAAAGTTGTGATTTTGCCTTTTTTGATTACACAGTTCAAACTCCTATATTAAAAACAAAAACAAACAAAAAAACCCCCCAACCCAACAAAAAAAAAAAAAAAAAACCAAAACCCACCCAAAAAAAAAAAAAAACAAACCAAAAAAAAAAAACCACCAACCTTCCAAATTTGGGAGTAATCCTTTGGATCTCACTAATAGGTTGTAAATATTCTGTTGCCACAAAGATATCTGAAAAAATAAGTTTGGGGATTTTTTAAATGAAGTTGAAAAAACAGGTGTTTTAAAAATGTGAGGGCATGGAATGTGGGGAAAAAAGAGCAAATCAAATTTATTGTTCTTTCAAGAGATCTTAAACATTATCACCTAAAGCTGGTTGATGGTCTCTTTTCAGGAGTGAAGTCTCTTTAGCAAATGAGTGTTCAATAATCCCCATGCACTCATTTTTGTAATCATTTCAGTCTTATGTAAAATACGACTTTTTCAGATGTCTCTCTGATACAAGGTATGTGTGTCAGTGTTTGGACAGAGAGTAATTGGATTCATATCTCTGCTATGTTTTCAGATTGCTAGGTCAGATTTGGGTCTCTGGCTTTAAATTCTTCAATTCTATTCTAAGCCAAAGGAATGTGACAGATCTAATACCTAGAATAAGTTATTAACTGCAATGATGCATAAACCAGTGGCACTTTCAGAAATAATAGTCTATAGTGCTTCTGTTTTCTAAAGAAAAAAAATAATCTTATTTCTTTGTTTTGTGCAGTTAATGTAAACATTTTTCTTAATTAATCCCTGAAGAACTTGAAACTGATATGCCCATAAATATGATCTTCTGTTACTTTTTTTATTGCAGTAATAATTTCTGCTGGGGTTAGTCTTCCTTTCAAAATTATAAAAGCATGAAGAATTTATACACACCAATGGCATTAAAGTATCACTAGCTGTAAATAAAAACGGTTGGTTCCTACCACAAACTGTTTATGAAAGTCTAGTACAGAATTACAGGCTGTGCGGAAAGAAATCAAGGAAGATTGGGCAAATAGGAAACTCTGCCAGCCTGTACATGTGCTCAGCTGAAACCTGCTGATTTTGTAAGACTGAAAATTCTTGCTTCTCTTACATATTAGTTATGGTGTGCTCCTTGTTTTCCACTTTAGCTTGTTTTATCCCTGTTCTTTCAGGGACCCTGGTATGGCCCTTTAAGGTGAAAGCCATGGTTCCTACACATAATTTTGCAACAAGTTCCTTGTACCTGTGGCTTGAGAGGTATCTTTTTCTACCTCTCCTAACTGCCTTTTTTATGAGGATTGGTGCTTCTCTGTTTGGGTAATGCAGATTACTTGGGGCTGAGGAGAAGACAACCTACTATGTCTACCAAAAACCGTGTTTTGTTTTTAAGATATTGTTTAAGGAATTTGTCTTCTTGTGTTAACAGTCTAAAGGATGACCAGGGTACTCTAAATATCTGAATCTGGAGGACAAAATACAGGAAAATGTAATAATTGTTTACTACAGAAACTGGTACATCTATTGAAAAAAAAAAAACAAAACCAAACAAACCCACAGAGTATCACTCTGGCACACCAGCTCTGGGAATTTTTATACATGAAATGTAGGTGTATCTCTCCACAGTTGATATTTGCTTAAAACAAATTAAGAAACAGCAGCCATACATCATATTTTAGATCTTGATATCCTCAGAAATAGGCTAGAGCACTGTGCACATAATTATGGACAGATATGTCTGTTCTCCTTGCAGATATTTATATTAGTAACTTCAGAAACAAGCCAATTTTTAATTTTTTAAATAAATTATGCTTTTTCAACCAGGATGATATTATCTTCCTTTGTTATCAAAATGGTGGAACTGGTTTCCTATGTTTTTCCTAAAAGAAATGATGTAGAGTATGGACTCAGACTTAAGGCTCCTATGTCCCAGATGAAGAGCATAATTTCAGAATTATGTGTCTCATTTTTACTGTAAAATTTATCCTAGACCTGAAAAAAAAAAAAATAAAGTTTGCATTTCAGCATCTGCTTGCAGAAAAATCTTTCACTGAAATGCTGCCTATAAACCTTAACTAGAATATAGAGTATATAGCACGCAGCAAGTCTAGAAGAAAGTGACTTTAATGTTATATCCTTTCTACTACAACTGTGTCATTTTGGCAAAAATGCCTACTTGTCTAGAGCCAGGAGCATTTATAGAGCTGTCATGAAAGCCTACAAGAACCAGTCCAGTTTATCTACATGAATACTTTTGCTTATTAAGAAGCATAATAATCACAGGACATGATGACAATGTATTGTCGTTTTAGGAGTGCTCTCCTAAGAGTCTTCATCCTTCCCATTCAGAAATCATGTTTAATAGGTATTAAATATTTTCCCTGAGATACTCAGTACCAGAAGTTCTAACAGCTCTTAGCTACTACCCAGCTAAGCACTAGTGATGAGAGTAAATGATAAGGAGATACTACTTTATATTATCATGATTGTGTTAATATCTTTCTAACCTTTTAATCTTGATTTTCTAGGCTTTTTCAATATTATGCAAAATAATTTAATAGGTATATGACATCACCATGGCTAAATGTTTGTGCTAAAGTGATAAATTATAGGAAATACTGAAGCTGAGACTGCTGTGCTATCCTTACTTCACCATGTTGTGTCTAATCACAGCCAAGACCCTGAAGCAGTAGGGAACACTCTGTACCTATAAATCATGACCAGTAATGTGCATACTTAGTCCTTGCTCTTATTTTGCTATAAGAATCACTTTCTGTGGTTGTAAGGTACCCTTGGCATTTGTGATGTTTAACGAATGGTTTATTTTATACCAAACGATATATTGTGCTGTAGCAGTGCAGAGACATTTTGTCTGTCACACAAGCTGTTGCATAGGGCACCATTTCTTAGTTGCGTCAATAATGCCCTAACACTGACAGCCAGTATGAAAGTAGGAAATACATAGGAGGGTGGAAAACAGCTTATTAGAACTGCTTTAATATTTCACATAGCCAAAACCTGTTGCTGCTACAGGGAGGCCATAAGTGGACTGGAGTCCTTAAAGAATGAGAGAAATCCAAAAGTGAACTGAGTTAGGTGTGAAGATCCACCAAATGCAGTAATGAGAATCATCAGTATGAAAGAAAAGGGAGCTCACAGTTCAGAAAATTGCTGCTGGGATCCTTTAACTGCTAGTTTGTGCTACATACAAAGGTACTGTGAACTTGGTGATTTGAAAATTGTTCTGCTAGTGGGGTTTGGGTTTTTTTAAATAGTGGGAAAATAGTAGTTTGGCAAGTATGGCCAATTGAATTGAAGCAAATTCAGTAAGTATTGAGGTTCCAAATTTTGGGTTTCTTGAAAGAAAGGAGCAGAAAACAAGCCATGTCTTGGAAAAAATGTTGAAACGGGTTTTCATTTTGTACTTTGCTGATGTATTGAAGGCAGTTTTCATGATGTCATCCAGATAGTTTAAATAAACTGTTTGCATATAAGGTTAACAAGCTGCAGTGGTAGCAGGGTCTGTGTGGGATTATATTAGAATTAACTTGATCAATTACTTTTAGTTACAGAGGTCTCCAGATGAGACAGAAGCCAGCATATGCAGTTTGGCAGATGAAGAATCAGTGCAGTCAACACATGCCGTGAAGGTAATGAACATTCTTTCAAACTTCATTTTTCATCCTGAGTGGAGAAGACAACTAAGCCAAGAGACTGCTGCTTAAAGCAGCCAAAATGATAACCATAAATAATCATAATAGAAAGCCTATGTCTTAAATGCAATTGAGAAGGATAAAATAAGCATTTTGTCATTAAAACTATGTTGTTAAACCTGGAATTTTCATTACGATTTGCCCTGGAGCACATGGAGATTCCTCAACCTTGAGGTGCAACTTCTAAATTACAAGATTGCTGAGCATTTCTTTTGATAAACTGCTTGCAAGAAGAAGATGGGCTACACAACATTTAGTCAAATCAAGGGAAATCTCTATGAAAATGCATTTTATTTTCACAGCTGAACTGAAACTCAGGAAGACTGATTTTCCTGGCCAACTCTCATCGAAGACAGTGGGAGCCACACATGTGAAAGGATGCAATGTTCTCCATGCCATTCAGAACTCATACTCTCATATATACTAAACTCCTGATGATTTACACAGAGTTTATAACTACAAAATAAGATCACAGTTTTGGAAGCTGCCTACAGTCCATACCTGGAATCTGTTCCATGCTAAGGAATAAAGTTTGTCATTGATTTGAAATTTATTAGAATTCAAGCATAACTAAAATGACACCTTAAATTGAAAATTGTGACAACAAATGCAAAAATGTTATCTGTCATGTATTGCATTATACATATACACTACTTTCTATCAACTTCATTTTCTTTCTTTTCCTGGCTCTCATTCTCTATGAGCAAGTTTAATATACTTACAACACCATTCACAGGTCCATGAATACCAAAGAATTTGATTATTTTTAACAAATATAATAATGTTGCTCTTCTAAAGAAGGCTGACATATATTGAAAGTGTAGACTTACATGGCAATGTGTTATAAATTTTCCTTTAACTGTAGGTTTACAGTTTCACATTAAGTTGAAATTGTCAGGTGGCGGGTAATGTTAAAAATGTGATGGTTCAGGATTCATGGTTTATATTATGTAAGATGAAGCAGAAGCTTGAAAAATTTGTCTTCATTATAAATTTGGTGTATCCATCGGAAAAGAGAAACAGTCTGACTATTTAAATACAACATTTTTAAATTACTACATTTAAAAGTAAGATGATGAAGAAATGAAGCACATTAGTTCTGCTCAAAATCTTGTAGATCAGAATTACTTATACCTTCAATTACTTCTTTCCAAAAAATATGTGACAGCAGTGTTTGAACCCAGTATTTTTTTATTTAAAGTTTTCTAAATAACTTTATATTTATTGAAATATCACAGGTAGTTGAATTTGCTGCAAGTCATCATACTCTAATTTTTAAATTCTGCACAAAGCAAATTTTAAATTTCAATCAACAGATTTCTGGTGGCCAGATGTCTTATTTCTCTCAATTCTCAGTACAGTCCTCTCATCCATCCTCAGGTTTTAGCAAGCGATTCATTTCACATTCATATGTTGGCATTTCTCAGCCATTGCTCTTTGTTACCTTTGAACAAAGATTCTGGGCAGAAATCCTGCAGCTCACCTGGCACATCAATTATTGTCATGTAGGTTTTAATCTGCACTGTAAGAGTAAAGATGGCCTTATTAGAGACTGTATTATCCCTATCTTCCTCCTTCATATCTCCCACTGTTTTTTCAATAGCTGAAATAACTGCTCTTTCAGCTTCTTCCATTTGCAGCACCTAGAAAACACAGCAAGCTGTACATAGCACAAGCATTCCCAGCAGCGGGTGGCCATCAGGTATATAGCAAACCAGGTCATTAGGATTTGCAGTTTGCAAGGAGAGCAGGGAACTTGGCATGTGTAATCAACACCCACGGTTCATTAAATGCCTTTAAGTTGTCATAGGAGAGTTTGCCTGTCAAGTAGTAGCAACCCATTGCATTCAATTTTGATAACATTATTTCCCTATCAAAAACTTGACTATCACAGATATAATGAAATGTTGACAGTAGGAGGTTTAAAGTGTTTTCAGCATTTAGGTACTGGCTGATACCACTCACAAGAGGCATTTGCTTTCACCATAGCTTTTACTTGACAGGAAACTCTGCCTTCACCCTGCATCTGCAGCATTATTGGCTTGCCAGGACATTCTCCTTAAGCTGTCTTGCTTGCTCTGTTTTATCTGGATATGTAAGAATGCACATCTGAAGAAATGTTTATTGACTTCTGTGAGGTTTAGAGTTTATATGCCTGGGAAAACTCAAGAAAACTAATTCAAATTTACTAAAGGTGGGAATTTAAAGTTGTGATTACTTCAATTGCATTATGTGTACATTCTCATTCAAAATTGAAGTGGCTCTAATTTGATTTAACTACATTTACTTCCAAAGTAAGTTAATACATTCTAAATGAGAGTTAGCTACACAGAAATTTAATGTGGTTTGGCCAATCCATTTTGAAAGTTAATTCAGATTGATTTTTCTGCATGTTCTGGACAAAACCATCAGCTCTCAAATCAGCTCTCAAATGGAATGTGAGTAAGATTCTATTTCATTTAGGTGTGTAGTCTAAAATATTTCTCACTGGCTCCTCTAAGGATTATCCTCCATGTCTGCAGCCTATGCATTATCACTAGAGATATTTTTAAAGAATCAAAATACTACTTTTGTCATTTGAATAGTTTCTACATTACAATTCCTTTGCAATAGAGGATTCCTACTAGAATGTCACTTAACCTCTCTGGACATTTGATCAGTTGTTATTGAGTGTTTTTTAAATATAGGTTTACACATCAGGATTTGGGAGCTGTTGTAATTCTTCAGAAGGAAGAGAAATGAACAAATTATTATTATATCATGAACTAGCACAGAACAGAACTAAGGGCTGTAAAGAGTATGCATGCATGGATGCAAAAGGTGGCATACTGGGCTAACTTACTGAAGTTATTTTAAAATTAATACAGCACATATGCATGCAAACACACGCATGCAAATACAAGATCTCCATGAATTAAAAAATAATGGCTATATATTCCAAAAATATGGACTATAATGTGTAGCACAAAGATCCACATTAACTGCTGGATCACTGTCAGAATGTCATACACTTATTTGCTGGCTCTCGTAATGGCATAATGAAATGTAGGAAGAAAGATGATTGCAGATGATTCTTGATAACAACCAGCCCCATCAATACAGAGGTAGTTAATGGTCTTAGAGCATGGTACCACATAGTCTGTTTTACCTAGTTAGCAAATTCAGAGCAGAAGAGGAACTGTTATTTTCCACAAATCTAAAGCATGCTTTATTCTTCAGAGAGAACCGTTAGTATAACATTAGTTCATCATTAGCTCAAACAACCCCATTTGTTGATTGATTGATACATGGACAGAAAAACAATATGTATGATATGTATAACCTGTAAAGATAAGCTAGATGAAGACATATGAAGTGCCTCAATGAGTTAGTGTGACAAATTTTACTGGCAGTCAATAAAGATTTGTGCTCCTAAACTTCTTGGTGATTTTGATGAGAGGGTAAAGATATGTCTGCCTAGGAAAGTGAAGTTGTACCACATCCTAGTGTACTGCTTCTAATTTAAATAAGAGTTCCTGGATGGTTTGTTTTCTGACAGCACAAACTAAGACAGTGCTGCTGCAGTGACTGCTATTGTTATCAGTGCTTGCCCAATAAAGTTGGTGTGGATAAACTAGCACATTTTACTTTAGTCACACCTTCATTTTGTTGTAGAGAAGAACCTGAAGAGGATGAAGTCTCTGAAAATTAGATTACTATATAAATGAGGTTAAAAAAAAAAATAGGGGGCTGTGAAAATAGAGGTGGAATTAAACTTTAGGATTTTTAAAGTCTCTAGTTTGAAATGTTGGATAGATTGTCCTGCCGGTGCTTATGTTTTATGAATACTTGATTTCACTTGCAACTGGAATAATTTAAATGCCTCCATTCAGTTTACAGGTATGAATTCATTTATGCTTAATAGTTTCGCAATTTTAACATCTAGTCTTAATATTGTATCTTTTCTTTCAGATCAATTGGCATTCCATAGAAACATAGAATCATAGAACAGTTAGGGTTGGAAAGGACCTTAAGATCATATAGTTCCAACCCCCCTGTCACGGGCAGGGACACCTGAACACTAAATGATGTTCCATTGTTTGGAATATCCCTCTTGCTAATTAAGGTCAGGTATCTTGTCTCTCTTTCCTCCTGGCTTCTCATGCCCCTCCTCACTGACAGAGCATGAGTCTGAATATAGAGTAAGTACTAACCAATAATCAAAAGCGTCAGTGCGTTGTTAGCATTATTCTCATCCTAAAGCCCAAACACAGCACTGCACCAGCTACTAGGAAGAAAATCAACTATCCCAGATGAAACCAGGGCAATCAAGAAAGCAATCAAACCCTTCTCAACTGTTTCTATTGCCTGCCCAGAAACACACCTGATGTGATTCTCTCCATGACAATCAGATGCAATGAATTGGAAAAGTAGGCTGTGGTGTGGGGATGAGGGTACCTGGGGGGATTATTCTTGTTAGTTTTTGTTGATAGGTGTCAGGTACCTTGTTCAACAAACCAGCCAAAGGTGTGGAAAGGAGTAAAGTAAGGAAAATAATTAGTGGCATCTAGGGATGTGAAAACTGGGTGTTAGAGAAACCATAAGCATAAGCTAGAGGGGACTTCCATGTACCAGCTCTGCTGCCTGCCGCAAGGTGGGTATTGATATTTTATTTTCAGCTATTACATAGAAAACCATATGCACAAATAGCATTAAAATCACAGTACAGTGAGAACACAACTTGGAGCTCAACAGTGAAGTAATGGCTAAGCAGCTCTGATTTATATAAGCATCATTATTTATTTTGCTTATTTTCTTTTGGGTTCTAGACAAAACATCTCTGATCACAAGAATTAAATTGAATCATAGAATCAGAGGTTAGTTTAGATTGGAAAGGACCTTAAGAACATATACTTCCAAGCCCTCTGACATAGGCACGGACACACTAGATCATGTTGCCCAAGGCTCTGTCATACCTGGCTGTGGACAATGCCAGGGATGGAGCATTTATCACTTCTTTGGGCACCTGTGCCAGTGCCTCACCACCCTTACAGGGAAGAACTGCTGGCTTATATCCAACATAAGCTTCCCCTTTTTCAGGTTTTCATCCATTGACCACAACTCTTAGGTTGCAGCCATCCAGCCAGTTCTTTATCCACTGAGTGCCCCACCTATCAAACTGATGTCTCTCCAGTTTAGAGAAAAAGAAATTGAATGCTCTGCAAAGGCCCACCTGTAGTAGTGGGATTTCACAGCAGCACAGCCACTTAAAGTTTGTTCTCCATTTCCATCATCTTCATGCTCTGATGGGGAGGACAGGCAACCTGTGCAATGTGAGCATGTTTGTAGCCTTGTATACTTTTAGCCATTGACCTAAGTATTACTTGGTGTACACCCAGCCAGGGTTGCTATGAAAGAAAGTCTGTAAGGCTGTGAATATTTTCCTGTGCTATATGGAACTGTAGCCCTTCTTGGGGTTTTGTGTGCCCAGATGAGAGTAATTACTTTTGTGATCTGGAGCCAAAAGCTTTGCCTTTGATATCATTAGCTGTTTATCAAGGTATTTCTTAATCCTTGCTGAGCCAGCTGACTTATCTAATATTTTTCAATGCTTTTTTTTTTGGGGGGGGGAGGGGGAAGCATTTACTGGGAGATAAGAGAGCTTTCAGTCTTGCTCTACACAATCCTTACAGACCAGATTTTCATTTCACTGTGTGTTGGTTGTATCTTGTGGCTTCCCACCTGTAAGATACTATAAGAAACATTACTAAACTACAGGTTTAAGAAAGGTACTGTTGGAGATGCTGTCTTTCTAGCCCTAGAGCCCGTCTTTATGTCTATAGAAGAAATATAGAAGTAGGTAGTATCAGTAAATGGTTTCTTTAGGTACTTAAGAAATTTCTGGCTGTTTTTAGGATTATGGTTTAGGGAACTATCTTTACTTTCATGTCTGAATGAATTTTTTGATCTCTTGGAGCTGCACGGACATGTTGACCGATACAGTGAATTACATGAGGTTTTGAAATCATCATTATAAGGAAACAAAGAAATTCAGAGTTAATATTCCCAGAGCAGTATCAGCTCTTCTCTCTTGTTTCATGTCAGTTACAACAGGGTCATTCAAGTACCAGAAGCTCTTGATGCATTTCTTTTCATTAGTGATACTCTGTGTAAAGCATTACTGGGCAGTAAAACTTTTTCCATTGACATATAAATAACTAGCATGAAAGATATTTTGTGACAACTGTAACCTGCACTCATCAACCTTTGAATTAGACCTTTGTAGCATGGTTTTCTGTATCACCTGTGTTTGCTTCAACCTCTAAGTTTCCTTACAGCAGATCTGTGGCAGAGCATTTCAGTGCAGGATTTCCTGGTCTGCTTCAGTGACCATGATTCAAATTGTGCAAGGTAATTGTAATCAGCAAGGTAAACCGTATAATCAGCAAGGTAAACCGGAAAATATAATATGATATTATATATTTTCTTCCTGTGTTGTGTTGACATCTGGAAAAAATGGGTGTGTTAGTCTCAAAATAGTACCTATTTTAAAATAATTTATTGATGGGAAGGAAGATGAGTGTCAAAAAATACAAGTGCTATTTCGTATCAGCTATTGCTCATATGGGACTTGAAATAAAATGCTTTTCCAGATATGTTCCTTCTGCCTGAAGTTTATTTTACAAATGCTCCTGGTGTTTTTGAAGAAATCTGTAATTACTTCAGTGAATGGATGATTCTTATTAGTGATTTACTGACTCTAATCACTGTAAAAACTGTGATAAGAGTCGGGTTTGCTATAGGCTTTTCTTCATAAGACTTTTAATATTAATATTTTAAACAGTAGTTTTAAGATTATTCAAGGCAGAAAGAGTACTACAGTTCTGACTTTGCTGTTCTTTCTGGGACACAGGAATTGGCACATGGACTTCAACTTTTCATTTTAGATGGGGGTATGAATGTGCTTTCCAGCTTAAAATTAGACATGTTTAAAACCTGTGAGTGACAGCCTCCTTCTTGTAACTTTGTAAGTACTGACCAGTGCCCTGTTGCTCTGCTTTTTTACACAGCGTAGAAATGGGAAGGGGGGGAAATAAATCTTGTTTTCATCCATATACCTGCTTGAAGGGCCAGTAGTAAGGAAACATTTTTTCCTTAGGTGATAATGACATTGCAGAGTAACAAGTTTATTACTACAGCTGTTGTGTGCTGGCTTTACACAACTAATTGAAGGAGTAACCAGGCATGCATGTGTTCCAGCAGATTGAGGGTGCAGCCAAATGTTAATTTAGTTCAGCTGCAGCCAGAGTAGATGTGTTCTCTCAATTCTAGTAAATGTCTTCCCATCACATGCACAGGAGTATCTACTCTACTCTTGTGAGACCCCACCTGGATTCAGTTCTGGGGCCCCCAGCAAAAGAAGGACATAGAGGGAATGAGTCTGCAGGAGAACATGAAGATGCTCTGAGGGCTGGAGCACCTCTGCTTTGGAGACAGGCTGAGAGTTGGGCTTGTTCAGCCTGGACCTTATAACAGTCTTCCAATACCTGAAGGGAGCCTAAAAGAAAGCTGGAGAGGGACTTTTTACAAGGGCTTGTAGTAACAAGATAAGGCAGAATGGCTTTAAATTGACTGAGGGTAGATATAGGCTAGACGTTGGAAAGAAGTTCTTCCTATGAGGGTCTTGAGGTACCAGTTTCCTGGAGAAGCTGTGGCTGCCCCATCCCTGGCAGTGTTCAAGACCAGGTTGGATGGGGCTTGAAGCAACCTACTCTAGTGAAAGGTGTCCCTGCCCATGGTAGGGAGTTGGAACTGGATGAGCTTTAAGGTCCCTTCCAACTCAAACCATTTTATGGTTCTGTGAATTTGGATTCCTTTATATATAGTGCATTTATATCTGTTTTTCTCAAATGTGTGTATAGTCTCTCAAAGGTCAGCCACTATGTGTTTGGAGCTGCTGCATTTTAATGTTTTTTTTGGTTTTGTACCAAAAGTTTGCCAACTACCCAGTTGTATGCTGTATTCGGCTTTCTATTTATCCTTAGGGATAAGTGCAGTGCCACCTGACACCAGTTTCCTATATCTTAAATTCCTTATATTCTTTAAGGTAAAGGGTTATTGTGCAGTATTAGAAGTTGTTTGATGGTGACATTTTTGTTTTAAATCTTTATACAGGAAGTTGTATTGACTTATCTAGTATATGTCATCAGCAGGGTTAGGTTTCTGGGATGTACAAGCTCAGTTCCCTATTTTTTGCTGTAGCTGGTAACACACATCTGTGTTAACATGGGAATGTAGATCTTTGGCAATATTTAAATGTGTATTTGATTTATAGATGTGAAGTATTTGACACTGAATTCAGTTCCAGGTAAGAGGATTAAGGGCTGTGTGACAGCTGTATTTCACTAGGTTCACCCTTTTCCTGTGTTTTTAGCTTCAGGTTTCTCTTTCTGCTGTCTTTTTCGATACACGATCAGAAGTCAGAAAGGGAAAAAGATTGTGATTTTGCGTTCTGTTCCCATCAACCTCTTTTTTTATCCTCTTCATGTTTTATGTTTCTGCTAAGTTCTCTTCCTCTGCATCTGAGGATCAAGCATGCAGCCCCATGTCCTGGTGCCTAAAGTGAGAGCAACCCTAACAAGTGCTCACACAGAAACACCAGGTTCCATTTGTCATCACGAGTCACAAATGGTCCAGTTTAATGCTGTCTTCTAAGGTGCAGATAGTACATGATCAGTGAGGACAGATACCTCAAGAGAAATTGGATAATAAATACCTATTGTATTTCATGAGGTGATGACCAAAGGTCACCTCTGTGGGCAGCTACTCATCTGTTTATCTCAGTAGACTTCAGGAGTGGTGGGTCAGACTGCTTCCAGCTTCCAGTGGGTAGAAGGTTGCCAAATTCAGGTTTGGTTTGTGGGGTTTTTTTTATTTCCTATGGGAAAATCTGACTAGTTTTTAATGAATGTTTCTGAAATTTGCTGAAACTGTTAGAAAATACACTTCTTTTTTTTTTTTTCCTTTTAATCCTACTTGTTACTACAGTTGATACTGAAGCTCTCTTCTTGGAAAGATCTGATCTCTTTTGGGTTTGTTGCTGAACCCTGGATGGCATTCCGCATGTGATCTGTGCCATTTCTTCTCCACCTGCAGGCATTGGTAAAACCCGTACAGAAATGCAGAAGTAAATGGAAGGGTTAGAAATGAAGAGAAGGGGTAGTCAGTTGGTTAAAGATAAGGGATTGGGGTCATGAGCAGATGACATACTTGCTCTTCAGGCTTAAACTGCTTTTTGAAAGTGGACTGGGAATGTTGAGGGTACGGTCTGTTGCATAATGAGTTTGCCACTCACCCACAACAGTGTGAGGGAAATTACAGGAATATAAAATTAAATAGCCTTGGATTTGGAAACATTTAGGGTATGTTGCAAAAGTCACTTACGTAAAAGTAGGAGCAATGAGTGTAGGGAGATTTAGCCAGACAAGCTGCTTAGTAGTCATAAAAACTTCAGTATTTCATATTTAGTAATAAAATTACAGAAAAGCTAGTTCTTCTGTATATTTTTTTCCCCATTTTCTCCCCCTCCTGCCCCATAGTTTTTTGTGTCCTTATATTTGTTTTGGGACTCAAATGTAAGTGGAAATCCTGAGTCAGGAAGAGGAGGTTTTTTTATTAGCCCTGCTTCTTCCTCATCAGCCACTCTGTGAGATGATTTCTTAAGTGCTGGAAGTGAAGGACTTGGTCATTACTGTAGCCTTCGTTGTTAGAGACAACCTTCTGGGACTCATTCTGTTATGCCTCTTGTTGAATCATAATGAAAACCAGTGGGTATTTCAGCATCGCTTGCATGGAATAATCTTTAGTCACATTCAGATTATTCTAAAATCTGCAAGATGCTAATTTATTCTAAAAAAGGATCAAAATATGACTCCTAACAGCTGTGACCCTGTGTGTTTCCATACTGTGCGTGTTTCCTTACTGTGTTAGCAAGCAAGCTGTTACAGAATCCTGCAGAAGGCTTTAGGTACCCAGAGGTACCCAGATGAGATAGTGCATAAGTGCTTTGCGTAAATGGGTGACATCTAAGAAAGACCTGTCGTGACTTAAAAATGTTTGTCTAAAGTAGACTGTTGAAAGACATTAATACTTCTGAGGTATGGCACATTGAAGGTCTTGACCAGATGCTTTATACTAGGTCTTCCTGTATCTGCGTATTCTCCAGGTTCAGTGTGATGGTTTGGGAGCTGTGCAACTTGCAAAAAGGATGTTGTGGATCTGTATAATATTTAAGCTGATCTTTAGATTCCATCATGTCTTCATTACTGCAGGATGGTAGAATTGTTTGTGCAGCTGAAGGTTTTCCGAGATGGCTGCTATCAGAGCTGGAGCAAAGCACAGGCTGAGGAGTTCTGGAGTGCCCTCTGTGCAGGGGGTGTCCTGTGTTATGCTTGGATTCTTAAGATATTTTTGCCTTTTCTGACAGAAATACTGATCTTTGAGGTTTCTGATGAGCTAAAGCTGAAGAAATGTGTTCTCGCATAAGCGCTTTCTGTGATTTGTCTTTGAAACTGAGCATTTAGTAACAGTGCTAATGAATTTTCTTAAGTCCAGTTGAATGTTTGTTTTTAGAAATTCTGTAGTTCGGTTCTGACCCCTCTAAGGTTGGGGCATGTTTAAGCATTTGCATGCCAACCCAAAGCGTTCCTTCCTATTCACACATCTTCAGTTGTAATAAATCCTAGAGGATGATGTTAGGATGGGGAGATTCCTCATGCAGGTCATTAAACTCTGGGTGGTCTTCTGGCTGTGCTCAAAAGGAAAACCAGTATTTGTTGTGCTTGTAGTAATAATTCCACTGTGTTATTTGCAGAGAACTTTGAACAGGATCAACAGGTTTCAAAACACACTGTAAAAACCTTTCATTCTTATTTACTAGAAATGCCAGTGCAGATTCTGGTGGGCACAAGAGTGAGTGTAAATCTCACACTGTGAGGTTTACTCACACTCCGTCTTGTGCACACTAGAATCTGTGTGACATGTGTAAGTAAATCTCCTGTGTCACCGCTGACATCCACATTGTAGAGTCAATTCAAATATGCCAAGGCAATTTAGTTCAGTCACTCTGATTTCTCATTTAGAGAGAGGATGCAAATGGGTATTGAATAACTCTCACCCTAAGGAATAAATGATTGTGCAGAATTATGCTGCAGCAGAATAGACTGTTGTTGTGCAGTTTGAATGTTCTGCAAGCTCAAAAACGCTTCCCAAAGTGGGTTGCTATGAGACTTCAGTTCAGAAGTTCAAAATAGTAGCAATACAGGATATATCCTTGTTTTCCAGTTCTGTGGGATTGGGTGTACATAGGAACTTTTCTTATAGTTAAGATCTCACCATAATTCAGATTAGATAAACTTGTAAACAGCACTGATGATTAAATCGGAGTATTTTTCTGTTAAAAAATCATTTGTTTTCTGCTTATATTGCTGCTTTAGTTGTTTCAAGTGCAGTTTTCTTTATTTCTTCCAGGTCTAGGGGAATCTTACTTTCTTAGACTGTGAGCTTGGATATCTCTGCAAATTTAGGGTAAATGATTGTGCTGATGTTCTTTGCTTTCAATTTCCTTTCTCTTCTACCAAGTCTGTTTTAATTTTCTATTGTATTAAATTGAGATTTAACACACCTCAGTGTATGTCTCTATTAAAGACTTTTGAGCGAGGTATAAACCAACTTGTGTGGGGATGAGAAACAGAATAGCAGCAGTCATTGGGACCAAGATGCAGGCTGTCTGGGAAGGTAATTGTCAGCTGTATGTGAGACTGTGTTTTGGTGGTTACGCTTTTTAACTTTGTCATGACAAAAGCCTCCCTGTATTTCAAGGCCTCAGATGTTTGTATTGAGCAAAACAGAGGAACTTGGGGAGGCAGTTCAAATTAATTAGACATGTTAGAATTGTTTTTTCAGGGCTTAAAGTTGTTGCTTGAGAGATATTTATGTTAGAAATTCCTTCCCTGACAGGTACAAATAAACGTTTATTGTATGAGGGATGCCCTTGCAACCTTAGGGACATGAGAGATGTAAAGAGAGATGGCCCTGCAAGCTCTGGCATTTCATCTCGTACTTGGAGCAAAGTCGTGGAGAGTCCAGTGTGTCAGTTGTAATTCCTAGGTCTGAGATGTGTCCGTTTGTTAATACTCTGCCATTACTGTCATCTGAACACAGGCTATAGTGAAATCTCTGCAGTGATATGTGTATGTGCTGCTTTGCATATGCAGAAACTGGTATGCTCAAGTGACATGAGCTGGTGGGAACCGGAGTGAAATGCTGTCTTTAATCTGTGCAGTCTGATTTCAAGATCCAGCTTTTCATGCCATTACTTACCAAGAGGCATTATGGGACTTCAGTTTGCTTGTGTGCAGGGTTCTGTAAAGCTCTGGCTTTTATGATGTTGCTGTGCCAGTAAAGCAACAGATGAAAATGACAGTGTGACTTAGACTGAACTTCCCTTAAGGTTTCAAAGGAAACAGGCTTTGAGCTAAGGCACTTGTTGCAGACTGAAGCAGCTATGTGCGGTTGCAAGTATCCCACTGCTGCTCCTGACAGCTTCAGAAGGGATGAAGAGGGTCTGTCCCACCTGAGTGGCAGTGCAGTCTGACACAGCTCTGGTGTTGAGCTTGGCAGGTCTCAGTTGAAGACGCTTACTATAATGTCATTTACCAAGAGTGGATTATGTAGCTCCACAAAGAAATAAACTGAAACAGGGAGATTTCTAACATGATTGTGTAAGCTGCTGATGATGCCATGGGGCTTTCATAGACCAGTTCCTCCAGAATCATCCAGGAGGCAATTCTGTCACAGATCCTGCAAGGGATGGCTGTTTGGTCTAGGTGACAGACCTAAGCTTTGGTTTTTGGTGGGTGGGTGATTTATTGGGACTTTGCTGGGAATTTCTGTTCATCTTCTGGTGCAGATTTTAAAGGGTATGTCTTCAAAAATAATTAGTTTGGGAAGTATGTCCCTATTACTTGTGTCAGACTTGAGCTAATGCTGTGATAGCTTAGGTGGCGAGGTGAGGTGGTGTTTGGTTTTTTTTTAGGTAATCTCTTTTCAACTCCACTGTTGGTCTTTCCCAGTATCTGCACCACACTGTGTGGTTTGTTCTGTCTTAGTTCATGATAACAAGTGTGTTGTCGTGTATCAGTGACTCCTGAGATACTTCACTAACTGCTGTCTGTAAGACCTTTTGAAATAGCTTGCCACATCTTCAGGCAAAGGAAAAAAAAACCATTCAAATGTATGTATGTATGTATGTATGTATGTATGTATGTATGTATGTATAATTAAAGGAGTGTGGGGGAAGCAACACCAGAATTTTTCACTCTTTGCCTTAATGAAGGACCCACTTTATGTAGCATTGCATGCTAATGTTTATATAGCCTGCTTTGTTTTCATTTGGGGATGTCCAAAGGGGACTTCGGTGCTGTAGTGAAATGTGGGAGATGTGGACCAGCAGCTGACTGAAAGTTCAAAAGTGGTTGAAAAGTTGTAGAATGAAAGCTGGTTTATTTTCCACGTGCCAAGAATCAATTTTGTTTTATTTAGGTGAAACCATGTTATGGCACTGAAAACCCAAGTGCATCAACATTCTTACACAGAGCAGGTTGGGAAGTGATTTGACAGTTGAGCTAATTGTTGGTTATCTGAATAGTCTTGCTATGGGTTTTCTTAAGACTCCAGGAATGTTTTGTGCTACAATAGATTTGTTTTGGCATTGTTGTTGTTATTATTATTTTTCTGAGGGGAAAATAGAGCAGTAAATGAGTTAGGAATGAAGATATTAAACATGGGGTTTTATTCACTTGGAGAGCTTGCTTAAAATAGATTAAATATTTGCTTCAAGCATTTAATCCTCATCTTTGAGGCATTGACATGCTACCTCTCCTTGGGGCTTGTTGTAAAACTCTATTCAAACCTTTGTAGTCCCTTATATAGTGGGTAATACAACGAAGGATCAGCATCCCTCTTTTGTCCCGTTGATGTAGCCAGAAAGAAGGCTGAATAGTAGCTTGTGATGAATTTGAGCATTGGGCTATTCAAGCCCTCAGCCTTTCACTGTCATTGCTGACAATAATGTATTGGTTTGTGCTATTTAGAAACAAAAAACAAAACCCCAACCCCCTGTTCTGCACATCTGGGGGGAAAAAAGGATTTTCTGTTGGTTTTATTGTTGAAGAGAAATAGGAAAAATGCATTGTTTTGTAAGGGAGGTGAGGTTTTTACCCATTCATGTATTCCAAATTTAACTCTGTGGCATGTTCAAACAGTGATTTATAACAGGTCTGGGATAAATGAAGCTCTCTGCTTGGTGACTTTTGTAAAGCTTTCAGCCTTTCCCTACTCTGCAGGGGTAAACAGAAACCAACTGAAAGACAGTTAAGAAGGTGTCAGGGGGAAGGTACTGTCTGATTTTGTCCCACAGCAGAGTACCTGTGCTACCCTAATACAGATTATTCTCATGTTAAAACGTTCAGGTCTGTGTAAGGGACCTACCTTATCTGTAACTGCAGGCCATTGGCTACCCTGTCTGTGATGTTTTCAGGATTTACTGGGTATTTGAAATGAATTGCTGCAAGAATAGAAGGTGGTTAGAAGGCCCTGCCTGAGGAAAAGGGGGGTTATTGCGATGGGTGAGTTACTCGTAGGAGTAGGTGTTACTGAGAACAGCTGTGAAGACAAAAAAAAAACCAAAAATCCATCTTGGGACTGGGTCCTCTTGGAACTGGGTCCTGAGAGATTCCTTTTGGGAAGGGAAGTGTTAAGACTTGCTGCCCCATTTTTGTGACAGTACTCTTTCAAAAGAGCTGCTGAAGCCACATTTAGCATTTCTGCTTTGATTATCTATTAAAAATACCTCATTTGGCAGACTTTCTGTACTCAGCTTCTGTTGGTTTGATATGATGTTAGATATACAGCGATGGACCTGCATTCTCTATTCCTCATTTCTTCTGTTGTTAAATTCTGAATGTTGTTCTCCACCAGAACTTGCATGACATCTGCCTATATATGTTATGTGTTGCCTTCGATGAGTGGTAGTTACGGTTCTGTGTATCACTTCTTCCTAGATGCATGGCAGAGAAGAGGCAATCACATTCACTATGGGTTTTGCATCTAGTCATCAAATCTGTGTCTGCAGAGGATGCTGCAAGAGAGAGCCTCCATGCCTTGTACAGTATCAGGAGATGGTAGTTAAATAAGTCAGTTGAGGTCTGTCCTGTTGAGCAGGGAAGTGGGAAAAGAACACCTGAGATACCTGTATTAACTTTGTTTTAAAGAGCCTGCAAAAATAGGTTGTTGTTTTCTGTGCCCCTGATTCCACTTTAGTAGGACAGTTCTTGCTTACCTGCTGGACACTGAGCAGAAGAATTTCTCAGAAGAATTTTACTACTAAGTCTTAAACCACTGAAATCATTCAGTTCATTGAACAGGTCTTGGTGTTTTCCTTCAGTAAGAATGCAGGAATAGCGTCAAGCTGTTCTTTAAAACTGTTGCCACAGGATGGGGCTGTTGCACTGCCCAAGTGTGATCTGTCACTTCGAAGAACTGCAACGGAGCACTCTTTTCAGTGCTAACCTAAAACTACGCTCCTGTTGCTTTTATTTATTATTCACCAGTCCACATAGTGTGGCTTCAGTTTGTCCACTTTCAGGAGGTAGGAAATTTGGAGTAAGGTGGTGTTGGCTTGCTGAGTGTAGATCAAGTTTGCTTCTTTTAGAGGCAGCTTTGTACCATATGACAAGCCCAGGTAGTGAGGTAATAGTCCACATAAAGGGGATTTGGTCCATGTATCACAGAATATGTTAAATATTAAATTGGGGGGGGGGGGGGGGCCCTTTTTTAAATTCATTTTTTTGTTTTTAAAATGTGCCAAGAAGTGTTCTAATGAAGCAGCACCTGGGGGTTAATAAATGATATCATGGATCCATTCTGATTGCCAAGAAAGATTTTAATAAAGGAAGCCATGCCCAGGGTTGATCATTTCATCCATGAGGAATAATTGTTTTGTTCCCATATTTCTTTTATTGGTTGGTTAAAACAGGTTTGGTTTTTTAGCATCAAGTCATTTATGATTGACCTGCATATTTCTGTGTACCATTTGCATGAAGAGCTAACTGATTCAAATTGTGTGAGAGGCATTACTCTGATTGCATGAAGAGCTTCCATCTTTTACTGCCTTTCACATTGATCTCATCTGTCTCTGTTCTTCTCCCCTCAAACACTCAGGGTGAAGTGAAGTCTGAAGAGGGGCCAGAGTGGAATATACTGCGTGATGATTTCATGATGGGAGCATCTATGAAAGACTGGGACAAGGAAAGCGATGGAGAGGGCAGAATTGAAGAAGGAGGTGATCTGAAACAAGATGACAGTGACTGAATGAAACTGAAAACCATTCAAGATAATGTTCTATCATCTTTATTTTCTTTGGATAAAAAGTCAGCATTCTGTGAATGTACAACACTTGGAGAATATCATTTTAAACTAAAAAGGAAAAGACTTGCGCAACTTTGGAGCGTTTTCTCCTTCATGTCAAACTTTTATTTAATACAGCTTCATTTGCTATACTGAAATCGTGAAATATTTTCCAAAACATGTATAATTTTCAACATATTTCCAAAACATTTTGTACAGTCAAAATAGTGGCACCTGCCCAATGAAAGACTGATTTTGCCAAGGTCATTAAAAGTTTATACATTAGTCATGGCAAGCGTTGTATTAGTGTGCCTGCATTTCCAAATCAGCATTGCACTTTGAGAGTTGTTAGCAATTCGCAATAGAAATGGCTTACAATAAACAGAAGTGCCGTCACCTTGTAAAGTTATCAGACTCCTATAGAGTCTTTACTACTTTGGCCAGAAAAGGTTTTGTAAATAATAAAGAAAAGTAACCATTAATGTGATAGTTCTGGTTTTGGAGCATTAGTTTGATTGGAGACAACTCTGGAAACATAACTGTAAAAGGAGACACTTGACCCTACTGATTGGCTTTTATATTTTGTTATATATATGGAAGTATGAGTTTTTCCATTGCAAGTCTGAAGTTGTATAAGCTAAGAGACTGATAAGAGATGAAAGGACAATCATTGCTATTATTTTTGTTGGAGGAGAGAGGGCTTTTCTAGTAATACTGCATAAAATTGTGTACAGTGTTTCCTCATTTGGTTCTGGTGTTCTGGCCTTTTTCAGCACGGAGCTGGACCTCCAGGATACATCCTGTGGGTTTAGGCAGCTGTAATGCTAATTCCTGAGGTCTGTAAAGGGTCAAACAAAAGCCCTTCCTCTTAGGTGCATACTGTAACAGTAGCACATTTTGGAAGACATCTGTCAGGGTAACACTATTTGTCTTTGTTCAAACCACAGCATTTTTTCCTAATTGGTTGTTCAGTTGTGAATATGTTATTATTAACATACACAATAAGAATATATTCTTTATAAGCATATGCATACAGAAGAAAGTGCATTGTGATTAAAGTGTTCTAAATGAGAGGCTGAGGTTGAATTCTGCTGCCTTCACTGTTCCAGACTGGCTGTCTGATGCCGTGTCAGTTGTTTAACTTTTCTATTGCATTTTCCCATTTCCTATGTGAAGAAAATGCCTTGGGGCTTATTAATTGATACTGTAAAAGCACAGTACTATTCTGTCTGTTTCTATAGATGTCTGGCATACTAATCTTTCTTTGTACCTCCTTATATGCAAGATAGCATTGAAATCTGTGTCAGACAGTGGATTTAGATTTTCCCAACAAAGGCACTGAGGAGGGGAGAGGGTTTGAACTTTGTGTATACTGCAGGAGAAAAAAAATATACGTACAAAATGGCAGAGAAACCCATCCTAACAACTGGCAGTGATTGTGTTATCCCTAGACTATGCATCTGGTGTAGATCTTGTAGCATAATTCTTTGAGGAGAGCTCAAAGCTAGCAGCAGAAATGTTTAGATTTTCAAGCTGCTTTGAGTGTTACACATATTAGATATCTGAGGAGACATTAGTTGTGGCCTGATATTTATTATCACAAATGAAGGCATACACCCAAAATACCAAGTGGCAAAACCACAGAAGTTTGACATATGGTTATCCTGGCTTCTGAAAGCTAGATATCTGTATAGCTGTTCAGTGAGAGTTGGCATCTCATTAGTGCAAAACCAAAGATAGGCCGCAATATTTCAAGTAGCTACTTAAGCAGAATAGCAGCATAATAGCCTAATCTGACATTGCTTTCTTTTTACAGAGCTCAGTTAGTTTCTGTGGAGAAATTACATCAGCATCTTTAAATCTATGGTTGCTCTTTCATTTGATATCACCAGTATCTGCCTGAGGTCAAACTTTTTGAAAGTAATCTAGTGTTTTTTAGGAGCAGTGACATTATGACATTAAAAATACTCTCACACTACTTCTAGAATACTTGGGTGTTTGAATTTTACTTGCACATTTTTGAAGTGATGTTTTGACTAAGACAGTGGAGTATCAGTTGGAAGAAAAACATGGAGTATATTGATATTGCTAAAAATACCTTGAGCTTCCATTTCATAGCAGTACTTTTTGCCTGTAAGTGGAGATCATTTCTTACCTTTTCAGAAGCATAATACTCTATGTATATTAAATACTTCTTAGATTTTGGTACCTTGCCTTTGCCATGTCCTTTGGTTGTGCCATGTTCAGAAAAACTCCTAGAGTAACTTAGATTGGTAACTGCCTCCTAAAGTGAAATAAGCTCCAGGCTCTTTTTGGCAGATGGAAATGTGTATTTTAACTTTAGGCATTTGGTGGACAGCTTACTTCACAAGCTTTATTGTAATGGACTAGCAGTTCAAGAGAAGAGCTAAGCTCTGTTTGGCCCATACCCCTTCCAGTCACCTTTCTCAGCTGTGGGATCAGGCTCTACCCGCCTCCCCACCCGCTTTTCCAATAATGTTCTTCCTTTTCCATAGCTACCAAGAACAACCTTCGGCAGCTTTTCCCAGCCAGCAGAGTCTGTTTTGCCTGCTCCCATGAATATCTCTGCTTAAGCAGAGCTGTGCTGCTGCCCTTCATTCCAGAGAGCATGAATCATCTCAACTTTGTGTATTTCTGTACCTATCTATATAAAGCCAATAAGGATGGGGTGGTTCCAGTTTTGTTAGGATTCAAGCCAACTCTAGAATGTGTAGAGGTTAATATTGTATGGATTGCATGCAAAGCAACAAAGTGGTTTTTTTGTAAGAGGAGGCACAGGGTAAGCTCTCCCGCATGTTTCTTATCTAATTTCTCATTATGTTAATTGTGCTAAGTATTTTTTCAGCAAGGAAAGCATGAGTTGGCCTATGGAGAAAATAGAAAGAGAACCATCTTACCATTTTCTGTCTGCTTTTCTGCAGCCTGCTGTTTCCTTAAATACTTGATGAGTGGAGTATCTTGATGGTGGAGTATCCTTGTGCCTGATAGTACTGCACTATATCATCTGCTAAAACGTGGAGGGAAGAGCTCCCACTTCTGCAGCTGTGAGACAGGTTCTCAGAACGAAAGAGCTAGAATCTGGCTTCTAATGGAGATACAGCTTTACGTATGTGTGTGTTTTGTTTTAGAGAGAGAAATGGTTGGAGGCCATGAAAGTGTTCTGACTATCTGATGCTTCCAGAAGAAGGTGGTCTGTAAAGCTGCATCTGTTCAGAGCTGGCTCAGTAGCTGTCTCCAGGGAGGAAGGCAGAAGTAGAAGTCATCTGGCACATAACAGTCTGCGCAACTTAAAATGACAAACTACTCATTCTTATGAAATGAGTCCTGGCATAGTTAATATCCACACAGAGCAGTCATCAATGCTGTTCACTTCCAGCCCCTGCAAATTGCTCAATGATTTCTTCAAGACTTGCTGAGGTAAGCAGTAAGAAGGCCAGGAGAAGGGTTGTGGAAGGGAAGACTCTTAGGATCTCAAGAAACAGATAGTATCCTCGTGCTAAATAAGGTATTAAATTTGGACTTTAGGACCTCAGTGGTAGACACTGGAGAGTTCTTGGTTACCAAATTATGGAATGCTGTTGATTTACTCCTGTTCTAAAGCAGCAGCTTTTAACTTCTTGTCAGTATGTAGCGTCAAAGGTTTCGCCTCTGTAGATCATCTGGCAGATAAGGGCTTTTCCTTAATCATTCTTTTTCAGACTGATAAGGATGGCTGATATTTCTTAGACAAACCGTTCTGTTTTCAAATGCATCTGTTTAACTGCTGTTCTGTCTTAAGGGATATGTTGTAATAAAACTCCAGTCAAACTGAATAGCTTCAACAAAAAAGATGCTTGTGCTTGTGTAATGCTTCATCCATTGGAATGATTTCTTTTTGTTTAAATCCATGTGTTTAATCTGCTGGATAACAAATTGTAGGATGAATTAGGACACTTTCGTCAGGTCTTCACATGTGACCTCATAAGCACAAATGGTTTCCAAGAGGCACTTTGGAAGGTGATTTTAGGAATACTTATAAAACCCATTATTTCTTCACAGTGCCTCAGTGATTTTAATAGCCCAACATTTTCCCAGTGTTTCTTAATTCTGTTTTCAGTATATGTAGTGTCAATTGTGAACTGCTAACCAGGATCAGACTTGCACTGAAGTTTGATAGCACTAGGATTTCTTACAGACATAAGTGTTTTCAGAAGTAGCTAAATAATTAATAGAAATAGGTCACTTAAAAGATATGCTGGTTACACTTCTTATCAGGAACTTAATGTGTAATTTAGAAATGGTTAAGTATACAGCCTGCTGATTTTATGTACTAATCAGGTCTTCAAACCATGTCTATTATAGGCATGTTTGATCACAAATAGAACATAACAGAGTTGTTTATGATAGTTGTAAAACTTGTTTGAATATTGAGGTACTTAAAGATTCCACTAGCCACTTATGAACCCATTATAAACTGCATTATGAGCGTAATCTGGGAGGTTGTGACTGAGAGCCTGTGGCTATTCAATCACTTTGTTGCTTTGAATTTTTTTTTTTCCCACAAAAGGAGGACTTTCCTATTCTTGTTCCGAATGGGAATGAGTGTTGCTTGATCCAAGCAAAATGGTAATGGAAAGCTTTCTTGATTATGTGGATGTTTGCATTAACTTTTGGATTGTGTGTATATTATCTAAAGAGGATTTTCTTTATTTTTCAAGTGATCTGCAAATCACACTGGTTGTAGGCAATGATGTATTCTAAGGGTAGGTAATTGCACGTAGAAATATGAGTATCAACAGTCCTAGGCTTCATTGCCAGCTCTGTCAGTGGCAGAGATTTTTAGAAGTGTGCTTTTGAAGCAGCCTTTTGCTTTCCAGGGACAAATCCTGCTCTGCTTCCATTTCGGAAGAGTGTCTGAGGTCTGGCAACTGAATGAAAACTGTTACTACAGGGCTCAGTACGTGCGCTTAGTATGTGAGCTTACTTATTTGAGACTTCACATACCTGCCTGGGCATCCATTCGTTCACCATCTCATGATGCTCATTAGACATAAAAGGTGACCAAACCCATGTTGGTAGCTTATCCATCATTGTGTAGGTCTGCTACCTCAGTTACAATCTCGATGAGTTCCAAAAAGCTTATGGTTCATAAGTAAAGGATGCTGCACAGGTACATGTTGGTAACAGTAGTGTAGTTTTGCATACAGTTGGGTTTTAGGTGATTGAAATACTTGACAGTATCTTGTTATGTGCTTAAGAAATTTATCTTTTAATAAGAAAAGTCTTCACAAAATTTTCTGCTTGGTGCCACTTCATAATAGCAGAAAAAGACTGAATTTCAGAACTTTCAGGCAAGATCCTCAGTTTCACAGATTCACAGAATCATTAGGGTTGGAAAGGGCCTCTGTAGATCATCCAGTCCAACCCCCTGCAAAGGCAGGGCCACCCAGAGCAGGTTACACAGGAACATGTCCACGGTGGATTTGGAACTCCACAACCCCCCTGGGCAGCCTGTTCCAGTGCTCTGTCACCCTCAATGTAAAGAAGTTCTTCTTCCTGTTGAGGTTCAACTTCTTGTGTTTTAGTTTATGGCCATTGCTCCTTGTCCTGTTGCTGGGCACCGCTGAAAAGAGTGTGGCACCATCCTCCTGGCACCTGCCTTTGGGACAATGATCTGCATTGATGAGATCCCGTCTCAGACTTCTCTAGACTAAAAAAGCCCAGCTCCCATAATCTCTCAGCATAAGAGAAATGCTCCAGATACCTGATCATTTTTCAGGGCTTCTTTAAGAGCTTGTTACTCTGCCAAAACAATGTACAAGACCTAAGTATAAATACACTTCCAGTAAGAAAACTGACCAAACAAATCCAGCTTGATGGGATGATAAATTGCCATTCATTCTCGTGAATTGTGTTAACAAAGGGACCAGTCAGGCCTCGAAGGGTGCTGAACACCTTTCTGATGTACCAGTGCAGTCAGCAGGTCAGATCAGGACTGCTGGTGCCCTCTCCATCTGCTGCATGTGCCCTGTTTTTTAATTGCTGGAGGATTATTTTAAGTTTTGGCATCATTGCTTAGAATTAAAGCAGGAGTGAAACAAGTTTTTTGTAAGGAAGATAGTTCAGGTAAGAAGGGAAATACATTTGTGTCTTTTTATAGCATCAGTATTATGGTCTGCATTTCCCAGCCAATATGTAGGCTTTTCTAAGCTTTGACTTAGCTGTTAATGAGGTTGATGTTCAAATGACGCTTTTATTTGTGAGCATAGGCATTTCAGCTGTCAGTCTGTATCTGTGATGGAGTAGTTAATGTCCAAAGAACAAATTGGACTTTGATACGTTCAATACATCCCATTCTTGGTATCTGTTGTTCTTAAATCTCGTTTGCATAAATCTTGTTTGCATAAAAACTTTCTCTCATTTTCCTAGAAAATATGGAAATATAGGTGTGGAAAAACACCACAGTTCTCTTGACTTTTCTTTTTTAAGATCTTTGTCCTTACTCCAGAGCCAGCCTTGGATGGTAGGGAAGGTGCTCTCAGTTGGTCCTTCTGGAGAGCATTTTACTAAGCACATTCCCAATACAAACCATCCAGGTAGGAGAGAATGGTATATGCTCTTAGAGCTTAAAAATAGGGGTGTTACATAAGTTCTTCATTATGGCCTACAGCCAGCCAGACCATCGATTTAGGAGTCATAGGTACTGGCACTTTTACCACTCCATATGGGTGGTCTGTTCTAGATTCAGCTCTAAAATAACCTAAATCTGGCTCAGAATTATCACTGTCACAGAAATGGATCTTTCTGTTCTGCCTCTAGATTGAGTCATCAAGCTTAAACCATCCAGCTGAAAAGGTGTGGTTTGATCAGCTATTCAGGTACATTGGTTTCATTGATTTTGGTAGCCAGGCACAAAAAAAGGGCTTAAAAATGTGTAAGGCTGAGAGGTGCCATGGAGACCTTTTCTGGAGCTAGTTTGGTGAGTACAGCACAAAAGCTTTGTATTGTGAGTTTTGTTTTGTGTTTGAGTTTTTCTGTTTGTTCTTTTAAGTTGTTGAATAAACTGCTGTAGACACTCTGGTAGCAGTACAGTGTTTATAGCTATTATTTACATGTTACTTAATGAGGTGTAACCCAAATCATCGCTGAGCAGTTCAGAAATAGAAGGGAACAGCTGTAACACTGAGGAAGTGATGCAGGTCAGGAGTTCAAACATTGAGATTAAAGGGATGACTTTTATTCTGCTGTCTTTACTTTGTCATGCTTGCTATAAGTAGATGTCAAGACACACTAGTATATAAACCACTAGGCTTATATTTCTCCCCATTTTTACAATGACTTTTATTTTTAGTTAGTGAATCTGATCATTTTCTTCTGCTGATATTTTAAGTCTTACTGACTTTAGTGGAAACAGGATTTCCTGTGGTGATTAAAACCACAGGTGCTAGGATTAAAGAAGGCTGGGGGTTTTTTAGTGGTATATAGACTAAAACTGGAATGATGCAGAGAAGATTAGTGTGGCATCCTCCGGGCTGACAAGCAGATTTGAAGGAGCACATGAAGGGATCAGGCTCTGGGAGTTCTAACCATGGGGGAACTTCTCTGGCATTCACAGAATTTTTACCAAGACTTCAGTCTTAACTGATTTAAAGATGGGAATTTGCTTTTGGAAGCAGAAACCTCTTTGGATGCACTGATGTGTGCAGCCTTTATAGGAAACATGTATATCTTCAGGATAGATGGTTTTAGCCTACTGATTGTTATATTGCTTCCCTAAACCCTCTGATGTCCAGCTGTGCTCTTTAGAGAGGGAGGGCAATTTTACTACGGGAAAGCTTTTATCTGGGTTGTCAAATCCAAGCCTTGTAAGATGTAGGTAATAACCCGAGCACTGAAATACAAAGTAATAGTCACGTTTCTTTATGTTCTCTTTCTCCATAAGATTTTTTTGGGGGACAGCTATAATCTCTCAGCACTTCCTGTGATTGTTTCCACTGAAGTTGTTTGGTCTATTTGTAGAACTTTAATTTTTCTTTATACTTATGTATGTCTGTGTATATAAAGTATACATAAAATACGTAAAAATATGTGTACATCTACAAATATATATAAACATAAGTTCTCATTTATTCCTATATATAAAATATATTAAATTTTTCATTCCTACAAAGAGGCTCTCTCTATGTTATACCTTTGATTTGCAAGTTGATAAGTAGTTACATATGTATATGTAAATACGGATGGCAGTCTTGCGTGTCAAACAACATGTTCTATAAGGTAACCTTTATCTTCTGGAATATGAGTGTTGGAGGACTGGGCTGTGGTTGTATGAAACACAATCCGTGAGGCAGTGGGGCTGCTTGTATTTGTAAGGTCAGCAGGGTTTGCTCTCAAATTTATCCAGGCATTACTGCGCACACTAATGAAATGTGCAGTGCAGGAGTATGGACTTCTGCTTCACTAAGGATAATAAACAGTAAAATCTAAGGTTTTATTATGGTATATATTACAACTTTCCATTATTTGTCATCTCCTCTTTGCCTCACCTTTATTAGGTGTCACTTTGGCTCTAGGAGTTGAAGCTCAGTACACCTAGTTTTATGAAAAGGAGAATTCAAACGTGTTTTTGCCTAGCACCCTGCACAAGAATGACTGAGATTCTACACAACCACTGTTAGGGCTGCAGATTTCTGTGTGTGCCACAAAGAATTAATTGTGCAATCATCCTGCACTGGTCATCAGTGTGAGCGCTTACAAGTCACCTCTTAACTTTTAAACGTTATTCCTTCTTCAACAGTGTTCTTTAGTTCATGAAAGGGAGCCAGCCACCTTACTTAATGACCTGGTCGTCAGCAGTTTCAGAGAGATTATTGCCTTTGTATTTCGCAGAGCGCATTTGCCTATAACCAAAACAGTCTCAAAAGAAACCACAAATTGTAAAATCCTGACCATGTAATTCTTAAGTTAATAGGAAACATGAAACCTTTGCGTTCAGTGAAGTAACTTTCCAGGTGTCCCTGTTTTTCTAATAAACACTTACTGTTTATTAAAATATATATATATATATATATATATATATATATATATATATATATAGAGAGAGAGAGA
>JBAFWW010006468.1:40469-54357 GCA_036873685.1 Agapornis canus
CCTTTTCCCCCTTTTTTCTTTTCTCCTTTTTTGCCTCCAGTTTTTGGCTCCCGCCGCCCCGCCGGAGCGCCGGGAACGGGCGCTTTTCCATTGACCTGATTCGCAAGTTCGTTCTATCCATCTGGGGGCTTTTCCCTCCCGTTTCCGACCGCTGCCCGGCTCACTCCACCCCCCGAATCCTATCGAGCTGTAGCAGCTCGCTCCCCCCTCTTCCCCTTTCTTCACTCTTTTAATTATCATTGCTGGTTTTTTTCACTGACGCGGTTCGATTGCAAGTCGCCCTTGCAGTCCGGTTCTGAACTGCATTTTGTCTGCAGATCTCCCCTTTGTTTGCACACATCCCCCCGTTTTATTTTCCAATTCTTCCTTTTTTTGTTGGTTTTTTTTTTAATATTTTTTCCCCGTAGTTGTTGCTCGTTGTGAAAGTAACTTTTTTTTTTTATTTTTTTTATTTTTTTTATTTTTCCGGGGGGGGCGCTGTATTTAAACGCTTAAAATGCACTGCTATCTCCTGAGCGTGTTTCTCACCGTGGATCTGGCCACCGTGGCTTTCAGCCTGTCTACTTGCAGCACCCTCGACATGGATCAGTTTATGCGCAAGAGGATCGAGGCGATCCGAGGGCAGATTCTGAGCAAGCTGAAGCTCACCAGCCCCCCGGACGAGTACCCCGAGCCCGAGGAGGTGCCCCCGGAGGTCATCTCCATCTACAACAGCACCAGGGACCTGCTGCAAGAGAAAGCCAACCACAGAGCTGCCACTTGCGAGAGGGAGAGGAGCGAAGAGGAGTATTATGCCAAAGAAGTTTACAAAATAGATATGCAGCCTTTTTACCCTGAAAGTAAGTTCTCTGTGTTTGTGCATGTGTGTGTTAGCCCCCGGGGCTTGGCAGTGCCCAGCGCCTTCAAACACCACTCCTGCGTGTTGCATTGTACCACCTTTGCTTGGGTTGCTCTTGTCCTTAGCATCGTATAGGTGGTGACTTTGTGTTAGGTGGTGGGTATGCCTATGCCTGGGTGGTTCTGGGGATCAGCTGGCCCCCTAGTCTGCTTTAAAATCACCCCAAAAGTGCTTCTGCTTTCCATCACTATGTACTGGGCAGGATCCCGAGCCCTCCACAGCACTGGGTTTAGCTCCCCCACAGACCCTCTGCAGCCTCCAAAAAGAGCCAATATCTTTCCACTGCTGTTGTTTCCTTTGGAGTGTCTGGATCGGGCAGGTTTCCATCTCTCCATAACTGAGAAGAAAAGGAGGTCTTTAAAAAGAAGTCACGGGCTTCTCTTCTGCCTGTGCCTCTCTGTTATCCCACAGACTGGTTGCTGTTCGGGTTGGTGCTTCGAGAGTACAGGGACATACAGGTCCTCCCCCCTCTTCCCACTTTAGCCAGCCTCCCCTTTCAGTTCATGGGCACTTTCACTTCAGGTACAGCCAAAGTTTTCCCTTCTGGGTAGCCTCGGTTGTTGGAACCTGTCTCAGCCCGTCTGCCTTTTGCTGTTTTTAACGACCTTCTGGTTGATCCATGCCACGTTTTGCAGTAAAAAAAAGGGAGAAAACAAAAAAAGAGGGGAAAAGCCCCCTGATTGTGCTGACCAAATCCACTTAGAATGATTGATAATCACAGTGATGTGCCTTTTTGTTTTGGTAGTGAAGGTTAAGTGTATAGAAGAGGAAAACAGAAAAAGCACTGCACCCCCTTAAAAGAATCTAGCTCATCACCACACTGAGGAAAGTGAAATACCAGAAGCAGAAAATAACTTCAGTGTTCACATATCCAAAGCCCAGTTCCTGCTCCTTTCATTTAGCTCCCTTTTCCCTCTCTTCCCTCCCCCACCACTTGATGCCCTATATACTTTGCTGCCTGTTTCTGAAAACCACATACCTCTTTGCTTAAATAGATAATGCAGCCATCTTGGTAACTTTATCCTAGAGTTTCTAATTGCATTTTCTCCTTATTTATTTTTAGTTTAGTAAGTTGTAGCTCTGGGGCTTGCTCCATCTTGCATGTGATAGTCCTAGGATGCCAGCCAAGGTATCCAAAGCCTGTGCTCAGTGCAGCTGCCTCCCCTTTCTTCCTTTATTCTTAAATGACAGCATCAGGTACAGGACATCCTGGCAGTCAGAGCCATTTTATCATTGTAATTATGGCACCATCCTTAATAGCCATGATAAATACACTCCACCCTTGTTACCCTCGGGGAAGAAATACTTTAAAAAGGGGAAAAAAAAATAATAAGGCTATTTGGAGCCAAGTGAGTCTGAGCAGAGAGGTTCAGCGTAATTCATAGTGAGAACACAGACATCGTGCCTGTTTTCCATGCTGGAATACTGTACGATTTTGCTGGTGGTTTTGGTGGAAGTAAGCACTCTGAGACCTACCAGGTTGTGCCCTAAGCAAGGGATGAGCCCCTATGGGCAGAGGTTGGGGGCAGTGATAGCAGTGCCTTGGGCTTCTGGAGTTGACCTCAGAGCAGAGAGTTGTAAAATCCACCCACCCTGAGTATGTCTGTTCTCTTTCCTCACATGAGCAAACTGCAAAGAACCAATAATCCAGAATGCAGCTGCATACTTTCCAGAAAATTAAAATATCTGTGGTGTGTGACTTGGATGGCGCTGACAAAAGGAGGATCTATTTTTAAAACGCTGTCAGAGAGGCCAGATTCGTGCTGAAGTATCAATAGGAAGGGTTTGGAAGAGCAACGGAGGTTGCAGGTATCTACCAACAGAGTGCATCAGACGTTTGGGATCAGAGGGGTGGTTAAGCCGCCGATCCAGTACTACTGTGCAAGGGCTGTCGCTAACATCAGAGTAAGTAGGTTAACTGTTTTTCCACTGCTCTCTAGTTATGCTGGATGGAGTGAGCCTTTCCAAAAAAGACAGAAGGAAAGGAATCGCTCCACCGCATTCTAAAGGAAGAAATGGAAAGCGCAGTTCTGGCGGCCGCAGGGGCTGTCTCTGAGACGTCTTGGAGCAAGTATTTTTAACTCTATGGAGTCTGCTGCATCCAAGGGGAGAAGGGGATCGGTGTGAACGCACTGGAGGTCAAAAGCTGCTGGAAGGCAGGCATGGGAAAGAGCAGTGGTTCAGTTTTTACCACAAGTTGTTAGCATTCAGTAACTGACTACAACCCAAGTATTACAAATATGCTCTAATTATACTCATAGGCAGCAATATATCACTATGGATTGCTGATAGGTCTTTGTGGGGCATTCTGTAAAGTTCAGCCTAAATATTTTTAGCATTGAGGAGATTTAAAAGGAAAACTATAAGAGATATTGTATATACCCTAAGGCATATTTTGTCTTAAATATTATCCTTGGCCAACTGTACTGTATAAATACAGTAAATATGAATAGAACTGGCAAGATGCCAATCTCCTGGGATGAATTTTAGTCAAGAAGGTATTTATGGGATATAAATAATACTGTGTCAACATTTAAAGAAGGGATCTGATTAGTTTTGAATTTATTCATATTAATCTTTTCACATGCTGTTAGTTTAAGGCTCAAAGTGAAGTTATGCTAAGGTTTACCCGTAGTTTGTACTGAGGAAGTAAGGGGGCATCTGGCTTGACAGTCCACTTGAGGTTAAGGACACATCGAGTCAGAGTATATGCGGAAATTTAGCGAGGCGGGGACTGCCGGACCCAAAACCACCAGATGTAAAAAGTAGCGGTGGAAAAAAGTACTACAAAGAGGTCTGGAAAAGCCAAAAAGCTCCTGTCAGGCGCGCCTGCCTGTGTTGTGCTTGCGACAGCGTGGGTTAGGTGTTGAAGGTTTGAATCTCTCCTAAGTCCAGTTGGCAGCTGGAAATTGAGCTATTTTATAGAGTGGTTTGAAAAGGGGCTTGGGGTATAGAAGCTGAGCGCATCAGAGGCAGATCTTGTGAGTTCTGTGCCCAGGTGAAGTTACCTGAGCAGATGCTTAACACTGATTTCTGTGAAAGGTGGGTCACCTTAGAACTTGGTTACTTACCAGTTCTTTGATTATCTAGTGCCTGATAACAAAGCTAGTTATCTATTAGAGGCTGAGTGATAATCACCACTGTACTGATAATAAACAGGAATCTAATGCAAGTACAGTTAAGGGTTGCAAATACTGATGCATAACCAGGATACTTGATAAGGACAGGCAGCACATGTATGTGGGGCTGGGGCCCAGTTCTGTCATCTTCATTCATGGCAGTTTTTATCAAGGTCAAGAGCTGCTCAGTGCTGATGACTTACAGCTAATGCAGATAAAGTGTTATTTTTTCTGTGTTGCTGGAGATAGATCTCTAAGCATTCAGTAGCCCAAGAAATCACAGTTCTTCTGGGTTTGGGCCTGAGTTTGCATGGACTTTAAAATACTTCAGTATGAAGGAGCTTCCATAGGTTCCACATTGCACCAAGTGGTAGGATTAGTCTTTTCAGGCACTTGGTTCCATGAATATTGCTTTACATAGACTCGTAGTTCTGCTGAATATTTGCCTCATGAAAGACAACATTATAAACTGGCTGGACACAATGATACGCTTCTACTTTATCAACAAGGACTCGATTTACCAGCAATTATACGTATGTGGGCTCCTTGTCTTCAGGATACCGAAATTTCTCATGCGGGAACGCCATGCTCGTGTCTGCTGGCACTGACTGCATCATTACCGTGATGTTAACACTGGGATGGCTGATGTGCATTTGCATTTAGCAGAACACAGACCTTAATCTTTCAAGCTTTCCTATGTTGTTGATTATATGGAAATGGTCTTTGAAGGAATACCTTACTTAAAAGCCTCCTAGCTATGCTGGCCCTATGGTTATGCTCTGGAGCACCTGTTGTAGGGAGGTGCTTGCCAGGTTTACTGTCTGGTTTGCAGAAGGGACCTGAAGCAATGCAAAGGCTTCCCTGAGGAAAGAAGTGGGAGGAATAGTGCCTTGCCAATGGATAACACTTACTGCAGTCTTCCTGAGTGGTGATGTAAAAAACCCAGGAAATTGCAAATAGCTTTAAAAAGGGGCAGCGTCATTTTCTGGACAGTAGTCCTTTATATTCTAAGAGGGATAATCAAATAACATGCTCTGGTGCGCTAAATCTGGTAGCTGAAATCTAAGAGAGCTCTCTTCCACTCATATAGAGCAGGTGGTGGGGGATACCACTTGTGTGATCTGCTTGCCTCCTGAATCATCAGCAGGGCACCACACTGGGAGCAGGGGAGGACCACTAGCTGGTCTGGCATGGTATGTGATGGCTGAAGCCTACAGAAAAGCAAAACACCCATGACACCCTTCTTTGCTGTTGCAAGGTCAGCAGACCTACAAGACAAATGTGGGGCTGTATTGCCGAGTCTTTTCCATAACTCTCCTTAAGTTTATCTCTGGTGTCTGGTTAAAAGAGGCACTTTAAACTCTTAATGTGGTGAGTGAGAAGGTTAGATGTGCATCACTGCCCCTGCTGCTCCACAGCCCCAGCCCGCTGGCACTATGAGTGTTGTATAGTCCCAGAGACCTATCTGGCAATGTGCCCTTGGCTTCCTGTACATCTCAAGCCACAAACAGGAGTGCCAAGAGCTCATGCCATTCTTGCTGGTTCCTCTTAATTGCAGGACTGAATGTAAGTAGGTGATGGTGTGAGAAAGCAGAGCATCATCTTCATTAGCTGCTGGTTTTAGCCTTGCTCATCCTTGGTGCACTGTGTGAGAACAGTAGTGGCCATCAGGATGGCTGTGCTACTTTGGAATTACCACTTCCAACATTTTGCTGTCAGTTTGAGATTCCTGTCTGCACCAAAGATGAATGAGAACTTGTGGCTGTCATCCTTGGTGAGCTCCTTCAGCATGGTTCTGAAACTCGTGTGGAGCTTCCTACACATGAATGGATTCATTAAGTCGGTGTGTCTGCCTAATTAGCTTCCCAAATCAGGGCCCAATTTGTGGTGCATTTGCAGGGATGAACAAAGCTGTACAGTTCAAATCCCTCTCTCTCTATTGAAGCCTGTCATTCAGGCATCAGCGGGCAGTGGGAGGTAAATGCTTTACCAGGGGTTTTTAGAGAGGAAGGATGCAGTTCTGGTGATGCCAGAGAGCACTGACCCTGTTGGGCAGCTGCCTTCTTTTGCCTTTGCAGTGTCTGTGCTAGACCGCTCCTGTGTTACAGATAAAGAGAGGAACCCCAGGGTACAGTGACAAAACAAGTCATGAGTGAAGACACACAAATGTTTCCGCTCCTGTTGTGAGGCCGCATGCTGCCTGTTTTCAAGCAGGCAGTTTTTAGCTTGAGGACGATACACTCCCCAGGTATTATTTGCTGTAATACTGTGTTACCAGTGTTTCTGCTGACTTGTTACGACTAAACAGTTTGTTTTGGTTGCTGTTTAGGGAAAGTTTGCATCCTGCCTTCAACCACAGCCGTTGCTTGTTTCCCTTTCAATCTGCGGTGTTGACTAGTAGGTTCCTAGCTCCAGCATCGCTGTCAGTTGGCTTCCTGTAGTAGTCTTACCCAAAGCAACTACGTTTCTTCTTAAAAAAGCTTCCCAGTGCTTGTCCTTGCTGTCCTTCCTGCTGTGAAGTGATTGTAGCTGGACACCCAGCCATACAGGACATAGAGCTGCAAGGTCTAGAGGAGAAACTTATGGATTTCTCCAGGGCAGGAGGATGAGGAGCTAAAAAACCCCTTAGTGTGAAGGGTTGTTTTACCTCCTGTCAGTGTGAACAGTTGTTTTTGAATGTATGAATGACTCATGAGCCTGTTTAGTACTGTGATTCTCCTAGCTTGAATGGCACAGGATTGGCCCTGGAGAAATGAAGTGCTAGATCTGGCTTCACTAGATCTGTCTCATGAGCAGGTTTTTACTTGTTTTTGGTGAGTTGCAAGTTGGTCCAGAGTAGAAAAGTTGCCTTTGTGGGTAGCATAGTGTTGTCACAATCAGCCAGGTTTTCCAAAGGGATCCAACCGCACAGCAGTTCATGCACACTGCTTGGAAAGCTTCTGGCTCCAATGAAGTACATCTTGTGTTGCCATTTGGGTTCGCTGGCATCCACGTATGGTTTCCAGGAGATGATAGACCTCACAAGCATGCCTGCAGCACATTAATGGCTGAGAGTGTGGGGAAAACATCTCTCCTTCGTTCAGGTTTTAATTTGGACAATAGGGGTTCCTTTTGATTTCATGTATGATGCTCATTGACATATTCAGGATCCTTATTGTAGAGCTGAGCCGTTCCCCACTGGGACCCCCTTAGGGAAGGAGCCTCTTTTTTGTTGTTATACAAGACCTTGCACAGTGTGATGGTGTCTTCAGGTTATTATAAATAACTTTATAAAAGATGAAGTGACCTCATAGCTGACCCTGCTTTGAGCTGGAGGTTGGACTGGATGTCCCTTCCAGCATGAGTTAACCTTGTAATACTACATTTTAATACAAGAAAAACAATGCTTGTGTTTCAACATCCACAGGGTGGTCTTGATTCAAGTATCACTAAGTTACTATGTACATGTTGTTTTCTGTCAGTTTCAGATTTGTCCCTTGCTTTCTTGCATAAAAATGCTTCTGTTCTTTCTCTCTGCACCCATTTTTCTTCTACTTATGCATACTAATCTATTACGTTAGAATATTGCTTTTCAAATAAGCATGATGTGTTGCATGAATATAGACTTCTGTGTTACACTTCAGCAAAAGCTGAGGCATCCTTCTAGGTGAACTGAGGCAGGGGAAAGGGAAACGCTGTGATACTGACCTTTCACTTTGCTTGTTTGGCTCCTTCCCACCATATCTAACCCACACTGCACTGACAAATACCGCATCTGTCTTGACAGGCAAGTCCACAAATAACCATTCATTCATAACTTGGAGCTGCTGTAAGACTCCTTATGGGTTGCTTAATCTGACAGTTGTGCATTTGAGCAGAGACTTTGAAGAAAAGACTGCAGAAGGAATCTGAGTTCAGTCTGACTTTGTGAAAACGAAGAGGGAGGTCTTGCTTGAAAGAGGATACTGTACTAAAGTATATGTGTGCGTGTGTGTATATGCGTGCATACACACGCGTGCGTATATTTAAGAGCATTAAAACATCTGTTGTTGCCAAAGACCAAATTGGAATGTTCTGGGAAAGATAATTTAATTTTTAGCTTCTGGATTCATTTCAGTGATGGCAATTTCAACACTTCCTGGGGAGAGACTATCAGTGGTTATGTGCATCAAATGCAGCAGTAAATCTGTCATTCTTTCCATTTCAGTTTTTCAGGCTTACAACTTTGTTATTTTTCCCTGTTTGGCTGGTGTTAGTATTCAGTGTTTTCATCTCTTTTAAAGCCCTTGCCTTGAATTTTAAAAGACGAGCTAAGCCTGTTGAAGTTCCTTCTCTTACTTGTTTTTGTTTACATGTAGCATTTGCAATCCAGCAGCTAGCTCAGCTGAAATAGCAATGGTAACTTGTATTTACCATAGCAATGAGTGAAAGACAGGAATCACAATGTGTTGATTTTCATTCCTTGGAGTGGGGAAAAAAGAAGCAAGAAACAACCAAAAACACTACCCACAAAACCCCTCAACCTTGTGGGTGGACTCTGTACTCAGGAGACTGAAAAGCTAATAGATCTTGGCAGCACTGACTCACTTGAAGTGGTGGGAGAGTATCTAGCAATCCCTTACTTGATAAAGGCGTTGCACAGTAATACTAATCCTGAGCCCACAGATGATCTCCAGTATCTCAAACTGAAAAGAGATTAGTCCTTGCTTATTTGAGTAGACATTGCACAATAGGTATAAAATGACTTTTGGGGGGCTTTGGGCAAATAACCATAAGGATTCCAGGACTGCCCAGATGTCTGCTATGAGAAAGAACATCTGCAGGCCTTTCCATCTTACAAGTGATGTGTAAAAATGATGCAGCAAATGGAATCCTCTTTGATGCTAACAGGGACAATGATGTTTGGGTCTGGCATTCACCATGGCCTGTGGCAGGCTTTTGCTCCTTGTCCCACCTCTTCTTGGTCCCAGGGGTGGTCCAGGTTAGGAAAGCTGAGAGATGTCTCTGGTACCTCAAGAATGTGGTATTGGAGGAGCACTTCTGCCCTCTGTATTGCATTTCCTGGCCTTCATGCTTTGAGGGTTTGGTGCAGGAATCAATCCAGTTGGCTGGATAATACTGAAACAGCACTTAATGAATACCTAGGAAGCAAAATTTATGGATACCAGGGGTCAGATCCACTGACACATGCAGCACTGGCAGATAATTTCTTCATCCAAATGCCTGTAGAGGGTACAGGGGATGTTTGCCCTCAGGGAAGGATAAGCAACATATTGCATTCTCCAACATGATGTGATGTTTTAAACTGCCTGGAGGTGTGTTGGATCCATGCAGATCCTTGGTGTTCTCATTCTCACCCAATCTCTGAGAGATCCAGCTCAGTTTTCTTGGCTCTTGTAATTGGCTCTGGGCCTTCCTGGCAGTGCAGGGGCTATATATGTCTTGTGCCAATCACTGCTCTGTACTCAAGTTTTTCTTGATGCACGCTTTGGAAGTGAAGTAGCCACATTTCAACATTGAGGTATGCTGAAAGATGTCTGTAGTTTTCACTTGTGCTTGCTGTGCATTTACTTAGTGTATAATGGCAGGCTGTTGCAGCAGCCATACGTACATCTGTAGGTTTGTGAGGGAGGAACAAGTTCCAGCTTTATTGAAAAGAAATCTGCTGTTCTGATCTGGTGGTGTGATAGGAACTGAGAAGGCTCCCTGCCAGGATATACAGCTTGGAAAGAAGGGAGCTAAGAGAGCAGCTTTGTCCCAGTTAGTATGGACTCAGAACAGACTGTTGGGTGTCTGAGCTTTCTCTCCCTCTTTGAATCTGGATTCCCCCATCCCAGCTTACATTTCTTCCAGATGCTAGCAACCATGTATTTGGAAATTTCACATTCCCCTTGCTAATCAGGGAAGAAAAGAGCCCCAAAAGAATCTAGAAAAAGAGATCTTTATAAAGGTGGCCAGAGAATGAGTTAGAGCAATACCGTATGTCTGAAGGAACTTACCTCCTTCCAATCTGGAGTCCTATTATTTACCCACTTTATTTGGAGACTTAATTTTCTCTGGCTGGAAGCATATTTGTTGAGGTAGAATCTGTAAAGGAACCTGCCTCATGCACACTTGCCACAGGGACATCTAGCTATACATGTGATACAGCCAGACCTTTCCTTTATTCTGCCTTTTGAGAGTATGTTCCCCAGATTAAGGGCCCTGGTCCAAAGCCTTCTGAAACACTGGAAGTCTTTCCATTGACTGCAAAAGTCTTTGGATCAGGTATTAAGTGCTGTTCCTTTGTTTCAGGGAACGGTCACATCTTCAAGATATGTTGGGACGTGTTACTGTAATGTGGTGCTTTCCCTTTTATTGAGTTGCCACTGGATATGTTCTTCTGCATAAGGCTTTGGGAAGGAAAAAAACCCTTGCTTTTTAAAATAAACACCTCAGTAGCTTATTGATGGAAGCATTTGATGGCAGATGTCATCTGGGAGCAGCATATGGCAGCAATATGGCAAGAATGCCAGAATGCAAAGGAGGCATGAGTTCATGTCCTGTACTTCTTAGTTATTCCACATCTTCCTCTGTCTAAAATAAATGACCATATGACTGCAAAGGTCTTGGCAAATAAACATGCCATAATATATCTCTATCATCCTCCCTACTGTGAGTTTTTGTCTAGAAGCTAATCGCACCATGTCCAGAGGCTTCTTACGAACACATGCAAAATCAGACCTTAGCACCTGGAGCAGGGAGGAATCTAGAGGCTGTGAACAAGAATGTGGCAGATCTCTGTGCATTGGACTGTAAAGAAAGGTCAGGGCTAAGCCAACAGGGTGGTTTTGTGTTATCAATCAGGTCTTAAAAGTCAGTTCTAGAGATGGAGCTGGGAGAACAACTTCTGAAAGTTAGTTTGCTGCATGATGTATATTGAGTTTAAAAGCTGGAAAGCCAAATAGTATAGGAACAGGACCTATGCTTGTAGCATGAAGATGCAAGTGTCTTTATGCAAAGCCTCTCTGATTAGCTGTGTCTCAAAGTGGCTTATGAAATAGTGAGTTAACTTTTGAGGTGCCCTTTTGCTTTGATGAAAAGCTGGAGCAATTTAATTTGAGTCAGTAAAGCCATTCCAGGTTTTTAACTTGTGGGCCTGAAATTAGAGTCTGTGAAGTGATTGTTTAGGCAAACAGAACAGTCATTGTGGCTAAGGACTTCAGCAGCCCCTCAAGAAGTGGTCCCTTTGTAGCCTTTGAGAATCCCAGCTTTTTGTTCAGATAAAGGCTGGGTCAGGTAAATGGCTTTGTTGATTAGAAATGTCCTGGATGCTGTTTTGTATGATGTGTGTACTGTTACTATATACTTTTCAAAGCCTGGGAGGACTCAACATCCACCACAGGTTGTTGAGCTTTTGTTTGCTTGGGATTTCTTTTTTAAAAGGAAAGAAAAACCTTGGTTTGTCTTTTAGCTACGTGGTACTTCCCATGTAATGATGAGATGAGGTTTGATCCCAGGCCATTTAGTGTAGGACATAAAACCAAAAGGCTTGGTTCTTGTTTTATCTGAGGAAACTACAGAGCCATAAAGTGCTTTAATGTAGTGACAGCCTGACCTACAAGAAGGTTTACAGTTGAAATGGTGAATGGTGGGTTAGAACAGGAATGAAATTAGTATCTCCTTCACCTGAGATGTTGTTCTCAGCTGAAGATGTTCCCGGTCTCTTCACACTCACAGCTAATGGCTAGTTGATATCATATTGTATTTTAGAAAGGGTGAGACTGTTGTTGCTCTAGGAGGCTTTAAGTTAGAATGGACATTTAGGAATTTAAACTCTGGAAGCCATTAAGATGGCCTGCTGTTCTCCCTACCTGCATTTTCAGCCAAACTAATTCCTTTCTGAAAGAGAGTTCACACCATACCTGGTAGATTATTCTGGTGATTAATTACATTCACTAGAAAAGCATCTCGGTGTTTTAAGTTGTTTAGCTCCAAGTTCTAGCATTCAAATCTGGTTTAAACCTTCACTTGCTATTTTGAACACTCATTACGAAATTTGTGGATGCCGAGTAAGTACCCACAGGAGAAGGAAGTTTTGAAGATGGGAACTGACATTCCTGAGAGCGAGCTGGGGTGGTTGCTGGAAGACTCATGAGGCAATGAGGCTGCCAGGAGCCCAGCATGGGTTGTTTTACCCAGCTATGGGTGTGTTTCAGATCCATAGACTGTGATTGCACCGCGGTTCTTTTAAGTTTAATATGTTGTGCTCCTTGAGATACTTCCTGGCCTTTTGAGTTATTCCCATGGTTTCTCTCTGAAACTCCTCTGCTTTATTCATATACTGCTGAGATTGTGGGCAGCAGTACTGGGCACATCATTTCAACAGTGACTGTGGCATTACCAAGTACATGCATGTTGTAAGCTCTGCTCTAATTCAGTATTGCACAGGTCATGCAGCTAGTTTCAGCTGTAGTTTTGCCAGGAGTGCTACAAAGAGAAGTAAAATTCATACATGGGAAATTATCCATCAGGGTCCCTTCCTACCCAAGTCCTTTTCAGAGGTCCTGACTCTCAGGGTAGGGTGGAGTCCCCTGCTCTGGAAGTATGGTCTAGTTTCTCTGTCCTATAGAGCTGTATTTTTATTTGGGTTCTACTGACATTAAGTCTCGATAATTCAAGTACTGTATTCAGGATGAATCATCTTCCTTGTCACATCTGTGCCATTATTTTATCTGCAGTTAATTACTAATGGTTTAGTTTCCTTCCAGGTGACAGGTAAAAAAGATTTAATAGTACAGTACAGTAAAATGAGTCTTAGGGGGCCTAGTTAGAAGCTTGTCTCTCAGTAACAGTTTGCTGTCTGCCACTGTATTTTGAGTCTCATTAAAACGCAAGGCTTTGATTTGTTTACTGCCTGGCTACGTTAGTGTCCTGTTGTTTGTGTTTCCTTATGAAATCATTATGTGGCACCAGCTTAAATGTCATGCAGCTACCCAGGTAGATGATACTAAAACAATTGTCTTACCAGCAGGATTGCCAGTGTCACTCAGTAAGATACTGGACCAGTAGGATATGTTTTTTTCGAGCTGATGTTGGTTAAAATCCCTTAGCTCCTCTGAGCTGATTCCTATTCTTGTGCTTTCCATGATTTTTTTATTGGATCAGTGTAAGGCTGACTGTATATGTGAGGTAGCATGGGTTGCCCTGTTTGGGATTGTATATTAGCAAGTATGTTCTGCCTAAAGTCCTTAAGGATTTAACAGTGTTTGGGATTTGTTGAAAGCCAGTTTTTGTGATACAGGTAGTTCCTTGGACAGCTCTTTAAAAAGTCTTGATGCAGGTTATCTGGTCTTGCTTTTTTTACAGTGTCTGATAGTATTACCTATTGTTTCAAGACTACCTGAGTTGCTGCTGGAGTAAAAAACCAAATCTTTCCATCCTGTCATTGTCTGGCTATTTTGGATACAGAAGTGTATTGCATATTTCTCTCATTATTTCAACTGGTTTTATCTTGTAATAGATGAGTATCACTAGCAAGCTTCCCTAGTACTTCAGTAAATATCATCTTTAAATTCCTTTGCCACGAAGCTGGTATGTACCTATGATTTTTCTGACCTGTTACCTGCAGTTCTTATTTTCTCCTGTAGTAGTTCTTGGCAGCTAATTTTTTTATTTGTAATACATAGTTGCATTTTTAAATTCTATCTTCTTATGGTTTCATTTGGTTTCTGTCACAGGCAGTTTTCTGAGCAGTGTTGTAGAATTGTGTCCTTCGTAGCATACATCTGGTACCTTTTCCAGGTAGGTGATTCTAGACAGCCAGCACATCAGTGTGCCCTGGTGGCCAAGAAGGCAAATGGCATTCTGGCCTGTATTAGGAATGGTGTGGCCAGCAGAAACAGGGAGGTTT
>JBAFWW010006469.1:0-15783 GCA_036873685.1 Agapornis canus
GTTTGAACCCGTTACCTCTTGTCCTGTCACTACAGTCCCTAATGAAGAGTCCCTCACCACCATCCCTATAGGCCCCCTAAAGTGATTTAAAAGGCTTCATGCTGTTGTTATTCACCCACTCAGCTGCACTAGTATCTAGGGCCTGAGTGTTTGTTCGCACTAACTTTTAGGTTATGGAGCTATTTGGAAAAGAGAGACACAGTCTTGATCATGTACAAATAGAATAAATAGAATTATGATGCCTTCTGTAGATCTTCACCCTTTTTTTGTGGGGCAGGACTACTCTCAGTCAAAACCACCACTAAGTTATCAGACAGCCTGAAAAACTAATCCTGTGGACTGTTGTTTCTGACACATTTGTGTTGGATGATTGGGAATGGTACCTTGGAAAGACAGATGCATATGTACCCATGCCTGTCCATCCTCATGAGTTTTATGGTGTCTCAGAGGAGCAAAACTCCCTTTGCTGAGTGACACCAGGATGAGACCCGTCATAGACAAAGACATACACTAAATGACTGCACTTGTCTTTTTTCCTAAGGAAAGTGGGCTAGGAGTATGTTATGAAATCACTAGCAGGGCATTAAAATAATAGGGAGTGACTCTGAAATATGTTTGGCTTTCCATGTGTATGTATTCATTGTAATCAGCCAGATTCTCAGAGGATGTAAACTGAGGGAGCTTCACTAGAGTCACAGTAACTCAGGCATTTTGTAAGCACTGGGGAACCCAAACGCACAACTTCAAAGAGAGTTAAGCGCTACTTTGTGCACAGAAGGCTGAAGAAACAGTGTTCTTTTCTGCTTTTGAGCATCCTCCCAGTGAATGTAGAAACCCAGCCCTTGTGGATCTCGTGAGTGTCAAAGCTATGAGGAGCCCTGGAGCTGCGGTCCCAGCACCCTTCACAGTGCTGTCCCAGTGTCTGACTCCACTAGGACACATCAGGGCTTAGGTTTCATCCTTGGAGTCACTGCTATCTCTAAGCAGAGGTCACTTTGCTATACAATGAGCATTGCCAAAACTACATCCATGACAAATTGAAACGTGGCAAAACATGGTGTCAAATGCAGAACAGGTGGGCTCTGAGTTCCTAGGAGTATCTTTTGTCAGTGACAAAGTGAGCTTGTGCAATGTCATTCTAAAACATTAACTTGCTGTCTTGATGAATCTGTTCCTGGTGCGCTAACTGGCAAGTGGCTAAAAATAGATAAGCAAAGAACATTGCCCTCTGTTGAAGGAAGGGCTCAAACTTTGGCAGTAGAACTGATCTAACCATTGCCATGATCCTACTCTCCACAACCCATCCTCAACTGCACATTTCTGCCTCATTTCCTGCACTTCTCTGGCAGTTGTTAAGCTCTGCACTGATTTGGATCACACTGCTGGCCAAACAGAAAGAGCCAACTAATGTATCAAGCTGAAGTGGCTCTGCAGAGACCCCAGAAGTGGGAATGCATGAGCAGGGAGGGGTGGAAGTGTAGAAATGTATTTTTTAGTACTTACATTACTTTTAGCTCTCATGGAATCCACTGTAACACACCTCTCTGGCAGGAGACAGGGTCTGCATTATTGGTAAGACCACTGTGTATTGTGACTGTATGGCTACCTCCTCCACACTGCCATCTCAGGAAGCTGTTCCAGCCCCCGTACTGTAGCACATAAAAAATCCCCTTATGTCAGCTGTGGGCTGGACTGGGGAACTGATCCAACTTGAAAGAAAAATAAGTATATTTTTCTGAATAAGATTTATTCACAGATCTGTTCACCAGCATGTTTGCACAGTCATGTAGATTGGAACCTCTGGGGAAGCAGCGTGCCAGTGCAGTTAGGTGAGAATGAGTAGTACAAGATGGTAGTTGGGGAAACAATAAAGACAGTAATACCCAGGAATGTTTTTTTCCCCTGAGTACCTTTAATAAGCAATATCAAAGTAGAGATACAGAGATTGACTGCTCCAAGGAAGCGAGTCATGTTGGAAAATATGCTTTAACTGATGCATTTCTCAATGCTGCTTAGCCTCACGTGTAGCTGAAGTACTAGTGATTTTCCTCAGTGGAGGCTAGGTCATCTTTGTTCTGCTCTCAGAAGCTTAATCAGATGTTTATTGGGAGTTTCAGTACTGCTCAGGACATACCGCAGCCCTTTTGTATTGGAAACATCCAACTTTCTGGTTGTGCATTGCTGCATTATAGTGTGCTTACGCTGCAGACAGCTGGAGTAAACAGCTTGTAAAGCAGATACTGTCATGGGCACAATGTGTGGAGGTCAGTGAAGTCAATAGAAAGCCTCTGTCCCCTTGCCAGGTACCTTTGTAACTCAGGAGGCTTGAAGCTGTGCCACACTGAGTGCCTGAACTACCAAGGGGCAGAAAAAGTTTTGAAGCAGTACGTGGCTCTCCTTGTACCTTGAGGGCATGATACTCCTCAGGGATGGAATACACTTAGGATATACATCCCCCTTCATGTAGTGGTCTGAACCGCCATCTGTTTGCCAGCCAGTATATTTGTTTAATTTTGTTCTGTATATTTTGTTAGCTGAAGCAAAAAGCTGTTACCCTTCCCTCGCTTTATCATTCCTGTGCTCTCAGACAGTAATTTCTTCAAGCTAGTCTTTGCTGATGAGATAGTCCGTACCATTTAAACAGATTAAATGAACCTGGTATATAGTGTTCAAGGCCAGATTGGATGAAGCATTGGGTGGTATGGTTTAGTGTGAGGTGTCCCTGCTTATGGCTGGGGGGTTGGAACTGGTCCTTTCCAACCCTGACTATTCTATGATTCTATGATCCATTCCTCCTTCAGAACTTCTTCAGCATCCCATGAAAGAAAACTGAAGAAAATTTGGGATTTTTCCCCCTCTTTTTTTTTTTTGGGGGGGGGGGCAAAATTTTTAAAACTAGAAATGCATCCTGGAATTGAAGGCATCAATTAGGATAACCTGATCAAAGTACCCCGTGTTCTGTTAAACAGCACCAAAGGCACTTTGAGGGTAGCAGCGGTTCTGCCCCACTCATTTTCATGGTACTGGATGAAGATTTAGAGTTTGGCTTTGTAAAAGTGGAGTAGACCAATAGATGAAATGAGTGCTTATTAATTAAGGACATGGCTTGAAATACTTTGTTTTAATGCCTGAGCAAACAGGGCTCATGGAGGCAGTACTGGCTTCTGCAGCAGGTTTCAAGCAGGGAACTGCACAGGGGAAGTTCTGCCTTAGGAGCTTGGGACAAAGAACTATTTGTCAGCAGAGGCTGTTTCATATAAAAATCATATTTTCAGGTGAGTTTCATTCTGGAGGCCCTTCTCTCTCCACATCCTTTCCTGCTGCTGGCTGCCTGCTCTCTTCTCACACTTCCCCGGCTGCATTGGGCCAATCCGACTCATAACACTAATGCAACAAAACATTTTCTGCTGGATTAACGACCTGACTCTCCCTTCTTACTACATCAGTATCTAGGGAGTGACCAGACCGTGACGGGAGGAAAGACTTGGTTTGATTTTGCTGTAGTGTTCCTTTGGATATAGGTCTCTCCAAGTTCATAGCCTAATCTAAATGCCTTCTTGGTGCTGGTGGGGGTTGCTTGGTTTCTTCTTCGCATTTTGAGCCTAAGCTTGAAAAAGCTCAGATTTAGGTCTTTGAGTTCTTCATGGAAGTGAAAGGTCTGATTCTGTGGTGCCTTGAGCTTTCTATTTTTGTTAGGCTAATGATAGGAAAATGCCACTTGCTGTTTAGATTGATAGGAGAAAACAGCTCCTAAAAATACCCCTTTTGTGGGGGTTTTCCCTGGCTGCTGGAGAAATGTAGGGAAGGCTCTGTGCTGGGACACGAGATAGGCTAGAAGCAAGCCAAAGTGTGGGGGGAAATGCAGTCAGTCTGCACTGCCAGGGCCTGAGGTGGTGGGAAGGAGTTAAGATGAATCCTATGAATCCCAAGGCAATTTCAGACCGCTCTTGTAGGTTCTCCTCATGGGTCATCTTTGCCTTGAGCAAAGAAGGTGGAGCTGGGATGATGTTAGGTGCTATTCACCAGTCACACAAAGCCTCCTTAAACTGGAGGCTTCCTTTGAACAAGAATTTCAGCATGCTGGATGAAGCAGGGAGCTTCAAGAAGGACCTCGAGACTCTCTGTTACGGATTTAGCTCTACCCCATGATGGACAAGAAGATGTTTGTCTGTTGTCTTATGAGTCTGTCTTTCAAGAGGGAGCCTCCTGGGCTGACCAAGCAATGTGCTGGGAGGTTTATTTTTTAATAGGCCAAAACTAGTTAAGTTGGGGAGGCCCCTTTCGGGGGGGGGGGGAGGTGGGGTGGGGGGTGTTGGGGTTGTCAGGCTTGGGCAGAGCCTCCCTGTGGCTGCACTGATTTCTGTCAGCTTTATAAGTGCAGCCGTGAAATTAACCATTTAAGCATGTAATGACTTTTAATTTGATTTGATCTTTCCAACACTCTTTATGCACAAGCATCAGGAGGGCTGGGGTTCCTAATGCAGCACTTCTTTGGCTCATTTCCTGCCCAGCTGTTGTCCTCTCTAGCCCCATGTCCCCTGACCCGGTGGTGATGTGGCTTTTTAGAGGTCACATCTGCAGCTCTGCAATGCCCACCTCAGCCTGCTCTGCTCCTTAGGGAGCTGGGACCAAGCATAGCCTGCAACCATCCAGCTTCTGGCTTGCTTCAGCCATCATATTCAGCATTGACCTGGCTGCTATCGCAGCCATCAGGAACTTTATCTCTGGACCTGGTGTCTGATGAGGCCGTCATGGGGCAGGAGCACTTACTGGAAAATGATTTATACTAATTAGGTGTCTCAGAGGTTTCTTGTGGAACAGTAGGAGGGAAGGCACAGAGGTCAGTCCCCTTTATTCTCCAAAAAGCCATCATCACCTGATAAAGATTCAACTGCCTTTAGGTTTTGAAGAGGATGTTTCATGCTGCTTCAGCCAAAGCGGGGAGTGAAGGCTTCAATCTTGCGACCTTTGTTCTCTAAAGAGCGTGTCAAGTTTTGGCTGTGCTGCTGGCCTTGACTTTTAATTGTTGAAGAGGATGTGAGATCAGCCCCAAGCCTTTGTGCTGCAGCTTACCCGGTGGGAGAGGGGAAGTGCCCAGGGCGCCCACGTTTTAAGGTGAAAAAAGCAAAACCCCCCCCCCCCCTAATAATGAGCTACCTCTTAACAGCAAGAATTAAAACAAAGTAAGAATAAGGTGGCTATTAGAGATGGGAAACCTGACAATATCAACAGCTGTTTTCATGCCGATTGTTACACCATGATGCAATAGCGGATTGCCCTTGATATAGCTTGTCTTTAGCATAAATTTAATCCTCATATGATGATCCAAACCCCACTGGCTTCCTCAGTGATGGCATGGGCTTGTGGGTATCAGAATCTGGCCTGACACGGCTGCCTAATCCTCCATCATGTCTCAGAACCAGTTCTCACCCCATTGTGATCCAGTTGAAGCTGATGAACAAGAGGGAGGACACAGCCAGATGGGTTTGTGAAGGGCCAGTATGGCTATTCCTGCCAGGATTTGGGGAAAGGGACCTTGTCCTGTGTTTAGATCAATGCTGATCTCTGAGAGGCATTTCTCTGCCTTGCTGTCAACAAGGGAAAGAGACCCATGGTGGTTTGCAATCTCCTTTAGAAGCATATCTGTAAATGAGGTGCCCTGTAGACCATGAAAGGCCATGCACTATTGCTCCATGTCTCTTGAGTGCAACATCCTTGATTGCCTGGCATCCTTCCCTTACCCCTTGAGCTGGTGTTTGCAAGGAGGCCCTTGGAAGGCAACCACCTATGCTCTGCTGTCTTTTCTAGACAGCACAAATGATTTATGGCCTTTATATGCCTCTTCGGCCCTTTTACTTGACATAAAAGCAGTGGAGTATGACTCAAAATTTCTCTGCTTCTCAGCAGAAAAGAGCCAGGCACACGAAGGTGCTTCCTGCTTTCTGCCCCAGCACGACACCCCTCTCACTCATGGTGGTGGGCAGTCATTCTTTGGCTGATCTCGCCCAGGATAGTCCCCATGTGTTTGAGTAGTGACTGTCTTGGTTTCAGGGTTGCTGAGATGTCTCCTGTGGGGAATGGCACTCAGGAGCTATCTTGTTTTCTTGACAAACATCTCCTTACAACCTTGCTGCTCATGTAGGTGATGTGATTTTCAGGCTGGCCTGAAGCCTAGAAGTGAACTCATAGGCCTCAAGGAGCAATAAGTGCTGCAGTGTTTTAACCAGCCCAGCCAAGCTCTGTGTGTGTGTGTGTGTGTGTGTGTGTGTGTGTGTACGTGTGTGAAAGCACTTTCCAGCAGGCTGGCTATCTGGAATGATAACCCACTTGGCCTAGATCCATTCAATTGTGAAAGCAAGCTGCAATTCTCTGGTCCCATCAGAAAACCTGCGCCAAACAAAGGTATTTCCTCCTGAAAATAGCCTGTTTTAAACTGAACAGATGTCACCTGTAGTAGTGTGTGAGTACAACAAGCCCTTCTCAAACTCAAAGCAAAGGAACTGCTGGGAAAGCTGAGGTCTGAGCTGGTGCCTTTGCATCAGTGAGGCGTATCCCAGGTAATCAATCTGAAATCAGCTCTCCTCATTCCTCTTCCAGGTGCAGCTGCCTTTGCAAGGGTTATAGCAAAGGGATTTAAAGGCAGTGAACATGCTTGTGATGGATTTGGAGGTTCTATAAGCAAAGCCTCTAGCCTGTGGCTTGGAAACAGAATCTGTTCTTTTATATTTGCATTGTGCTCTCCTATAATTGGCTCTGGAGATGCTGGGCCGGCTCCTTTGAGAAACCAAGGAACTTGTAAAGGTGTTGAATGATTCTAGTATGAGCTGAAAGGAGCTGTGAGTGCTTCACAAGCCCATCAGGAGTGAAAAGCCTGTCTTATGGTACCAAAGTAGTTTTGTATCTGGCTAGAGCCCAAGAAGGAGGCAAAAGAGAAAGGCAAGTTTATGCATTTGCATTTTCCAAAGGTCTTAAACCTTCAGATCATAGGATTGATGAAGGCTTTGAGTTGGGGCCCATTCTTATTTTACAGTGTCTGCAATCATTGCTCTATTGCTGTCTGAAGAGCCTGTCAAATGGGGTCTTTGAGGAGATATGCTGGGCTATGGGCTAGAAGACCTGGTGTGGGAATTGTCTGATCTGTCTTAAGTGCCTGCATTATGATGAGATGAACAGAGTCTCTCTATGCTCATGGCACAGAGAGCTGAACATAGACAGCTGTACTGTGGAAATCTAGGCTCCTCTTTGGTTTCCCAAACACAGATAACTGACTGGTACATGGGGAATCTTAGCCAAGGCTGTTACCCTGCAAGAATATAGGCATCTCATAGGTTCGGTGTCCTAACTACCAGCTCCATATGGATGACCTGAGGTATCTTGTGCTGTCCTGGGCATTCTATGTATTAAGGGACTCAAGGCCCTAAAGCTGGGAAAGTTCTCTCCCATCTCTGTGTCTAACGATGGCTCTGACACTCATTTATCTTCATATGGCAGCAATTCCCTTTGGAATTACTGTGGGCCTTAGAATATTTCCTTCTTTTACCACAATTTGAAAACACGAGGCAAATGAACCCCCCTGATTTCATATTTCTATGTACTTTTTTCTTTCTCTTAGTCCTAAATCAAGATGTTTCTCCAGAAAAGCTTTGTCAGCTTGCTGAAATCTGTTTGATAACACCAAAGCCTGGGGAACAAGAAGGCAATACTGGGAAAATCATTTGTTTAAAACCAATCCAGTGAATTCTGGACTGATGTAAAGTAGCAGCACTCAGCTGGGGCTTTAGTGCCCTGCATCTATAGCCATGATCCAGATCTTCATGGCCATGCGTTGTGCTAGGAAACGGTACCACCCACTCTGAGGCATCTCTTGCAGCGCTCTGATTTCTACCCTCCTCCTCGGCGTGATACAGTTGAAAAACACAATGAAAAGGCTAGAAAACACTGTTGTTAAATAGACCTCCAGAATTCTCTGTTTACCATGGACCAGCCTGCCCTGACAAGCCCTTGAGCCATCAGAACTTTTCCCTCTCTGCTTCCTGACAAGAGTGTGCACACCATAGTCCATAAAGACTCCTGCCAGGGCCAGAAAAGGAGAGACAGTGTTGCTTTGCTCGGAGTTGTCCTTGTGCATTTTCCTCCCTCTTGTTACTGAGATAAGGAGTCCGTGAAAGACTGTGCAAAGCACCATGTCGGTTTAATCAGTGTACGAGGGAGAAACTAGATATGCCCTGTTAGTGCAGTCACAGTCCAAGCATGAAATTAAGTGGAGGTGGGGGTGGATGCGATGGAGAGAAATGCTGTCCATCTCTCAGGCATGTAGCTGAGAGTCCATGGAAAGGGAGAACTGAGTGAATGCCCTTGCAGAAAGCCTCTTGGAGCCTGGCAGGCTGGGGTTGCTGTGCCTTGCAATTATTGCACATAATAACCCAAAGTGGGTCACGCTGCTGTTTTGTGTGACGGTATTAAATGGCACTTTGGGAAAGTGTGCATGCTGATTACAGCTGGTGAGGAATGCCATCGCTCTAAGAGGGGTGGAAAAGAAGAAGTGAGAACGAAAAGATTTTCTTTATGCCTTGAGGGATGTGAGGAGAGTGTTTTCTCCATCACCTCAGAGGTCAGTGGAGAGTTACACACACTCAATCTGAACATCAGACCCAGAGGCTGCATGTTGACATGGGATTTAATGCAACCTGTCTGCTTAAATGATCCTGGAATCCGTGGGGCTGTGTGGTGCCTAATTCTTCCTAGCCTGAATTGCTGCATAGCAGTGCTGCACTACCAAATGGTTCCTCTCCTTCAGCCCAAAGCTGACTGTGATTGTCTGACACCCTTCACAGGCTGGTACTGCTGCTGAGGGAAGTGGTCCTACCTGCCTGCTGCCCCAGACCACCTTCCAGCAGTGCTCAACCTATTTCTTAGTGCTGCTGTAAGCAGCTGGTTTAAACTGACCCTAATTAGAGCCAACTTCAGCTAGAGCAGTGATTTAGACCAATGTGCGTTGCACCACTACAGCTCTACTTTCCCCTTATAGTTGTCTCATGTGGGTGCAGGATGAGGTTAGGTGAGTTAAAAGTGGTCTGAGAGTCAATCCTTTTACAGAGAAGTTGATACAGGTTGAGGTTTTACTGCCTGTCCTGCAGAGCCTCCCAGATAGATGGCTGGAAGGTTTATACCAAAGATTGCTCCAGGCTGTTGTTGTGGTCCTCTGTTCTTGATGTTCTGATGCACATGAGCCACAGGATTTTCTGTTGGTGTATTAAAAGGAAATGTGTTTCTGGCAGTGTAAGTAAAAGGAAAAATTACTTAGAGGAGGATGTGATTCAGGACTCCCCTCACAACTGGTGGAGAAGCCTTTCTTGAGGCACTAATTTTGCCATCAAGTCTGAGGTTTTGCATTTTCTGCATTGATTTTAAATTGCCATTTAAGCTTAAAACCCGAAAATGTTGTAAATTTAATTGCTTCTGACAATACTCAACCGTTAATAGATGTCACAGATGTGACAGTTGTTTCTGATTTGACAAATGGGGAACCCACAAACAATGCTGTTGCAGTGACACCCCATGCTGCCTCAATCTCTGCTGTTTAGTTATCCTTTCTCTGCATACTGAAAAAAGCACTTTCCATCTCTTTCAGAATGACCACATTGAGCAGAATAATTCTGTGTGCATCTTATTTTTGTCTTAAAGCAAAGAATTATTTTAGTAGCATCAGCCTACTCTTTGAGCTCTGTGTTCTACCTTATTCAGGCCACTTTCCTGCTGAAATTCAAGAGTATTGCACCTTGTAGTGGAGAGGGCTTAAAATTCATTACAGAGGCAGTTGCCACCCTTGTCTCTGCTTTACAAATCCAAGACACAGGGAAGCGCTTTCTCTAAACCAAGCAGCAAAGACAAGAATCACAGAATGATTTGGATTGGAAAGGACCTTAAAGCCCATCCAGTTCCAATCCCCTGCCGTAGGAAGGGACACCTTCCACTAGACCTGGCTGCTCAAAGCCCCAGCTGATAGTGGCAGTGTTGTAGATTGGTGTTAGATCACCCCAGCTCAAACTGCTGCTGTCTGCTCTCCCTCCCATGGCTCTTCACCCAGGGCTGGATGTGCTAGTTATTAATATATAGAGCATGAACTGAATTTGGCCTCGCTTATTTTGTGTGTACAATATACAGGGTACAAATCTAAGTGTGTAATTTTACTGATATGTAGCCAATTCCCCAAAATAGGGCTGTGGGCAAAAGAAATTTCAGAGATAAGTGAAGACAGGGATGCTTTGCTGAAAGGGGTTTCTCCCATATGCTGCAGAATTTGACATTCTCCCTGCTGCTGCTGTAGCTGAGTAGCATCACTGAGGAAATCATGTCATGGCTCTTTTGTTTCTTATTCTTAGTTACTCTTGAGAGTTCTGAGTACATCAGTTCAAAGCTGGTTGGACAGCTTACTCCTGCTGTGGGAATGAGCTTCCTATAAGCTACACAAAATCATGTGGCTGTGGCACTTGTTCTGACTTGATCACATAGACCCTCTGGTTTTCTGCCTGCTACTAGTCAGGTTGGAAAGGGTCAGGAAGCAGCATATATATTGCTTTGGATGTAGTCCTCACTGCTGCTTTTCCCATTGTGGCATGCAGTAGGTCACTCCCTAGCATGGGGGCATCAATCCTGCATGGCTGCGGGGATTGCGTTGCTCTGAAGCCATGCACAGAGCGCTGCCCTTCATCCTGACTGTGATCTCTGCCATTCTCCAGCCTGGTCCCCCAGATTCCCCACCTCCTTTCCTGCCCAGGCCCTTTGCATGCAGTGCGGTGCTGACCTACAGAGCCGTCTCCCTGGCAGACACCCGGGCATCCTGCCAGCCGCCCTGCTCCCTTGGGCTGACAAATGCTGGGGCTGCTGCGGGAGGAAGCGTGCGCAGCTCCAAAGGGGGAAAGGAGAGCGAGCACTTTGTAAGGCCCCTGCTTGACAAAAGAGCGCTGCTGACAGGCTCCAAAAAGCAGCCTGGGGCTTGTGTTTCCCGAGCCAGCAAGACACCGCGAGCCTTAGTGCCGAGGGGTTAAATAGATGGGAGCGAGAACAGGAACCTTGGGTGTATGCGGACATTGGCATGGCTTTTGCTTCCCAGAAGGTGAGTTTTTCCCTTCGTCCCTTCCAGGTTTTTCCTTCCCTGCAGCAGCTGGGGCATTGGGGATGCTTTGGGAAAGCACTTCCCCTTCTGCTCCTGCCCTGGAGGCTTGCACAGCGGTGAAGTAATCTGTGACATTCAGACAGCGGGAAGGGGAAGCCGCTGCAAAATAAAACAACAGCATCAGGAAGCGGCACCGTGCTCTTTCCCACTCCCAGCTGGGAAATGACAACACTCCATTCAAAGTAGTTAATGGACAAGGCTCAAAGCCCCGTCACCGGTCCAGCCCTTGCTGAGCAGCGATGGGTAATCCCCTCCCTTGGCTGTCCCCATGCAGTGCTGTCTGCCCAGTGGGCTCAGGGGTACCAGGAAGATGATACAGGAGAGATGCCAGCAAAGAGTCACTTTAACAGCAGGCGCTGCTCAGTAACACCTGGCAAAACAGTTGCTTGGGTTTAGAGCTTCTATGAAGACCCCGGAGGGTGTTTCTTTCACATTCTAATTCCTGCTGGTTATATTTTGCAGGAAAACCGGAGCCTACCCCCTTCCTTTTATGGTGGCTGTTACTTTTGCAGATGTATTGCAACCCGAGGTTTCACAGCCCAAATCCAGTGTGTAATGTGTCAAAGCGAGACCGCTTGGGAAGCCTTTGGAGAGTGGTTTTTCTCTTCTCCTCCCATTCTCAGTGCAAATCCACCCCTGTGTGCAAGGCACTGCCTACTCCACACAGGTGTCTGAGTACAGGAGGCTGGTTCTGCATTTAGAATCATAAAATCATAGATTAGTTTGGGTTGGGAAGGACTTTAAGATCATTCAGTTCCAACCCCCATTTCATCCATGGCTTCTCTTTAATGTGCATGAAAGTGCAGGGAAGTCAATGACCCTTTTTTGTTTGTTTCCAACTGTAACTTTTCTATGATTCTATGACAATCCATGTATACAGACAGCCAACAAGCAGTTGAGCCATAGCTCTCAGGCAAAGGATGCAGTTTGTTCCTGGGGTAATGTAATCCTAGGAGAGATGCTTAGTTTTGTGGATGCTTGGGTTTGTTAGCACCAATCTGTCAGTGTGAGGAGGACGTGAAAGGGAGTGTGTAAGAAAGTGGAGGTATCATCTAACTGTAGGCATCTAATTTGGGTATCTAAGTGAGGACTCGGAGTGGTGTCTACTCTGTCCATTAACTACACAGGAGGGTAAAGATAGGCAGTGTAAATAGCTCCAGACATTTGAGCCTACAGGACAGCCTCTGGAGTGAAACAGTGTTGAAAATGCCATTGCTTTAATGGTTGGAATGGGGCTGGACAGTGCACCAACAAGGAGTTCATGTGCTGATGAAAAGCAAGGGCTCATAGCGACAGGTCTCAGTCATTATCCAGCCCTGCTAATCTGAACCAGAAGTGTTTCTCTTCCTTCCCTAACAGCAAGCAAAAGCAACCTCACTTTTCCCTTCTGTAATACTTTCTTTCTCACTAAAATATTAGGGGGTAAAGAAGAAATCAACCTGGCACATCAGGGCTGAGGGCACAGTCCAAACACCTTAACATTGACAGCAAGGTCCATAGACTTTAAATCCTCAAAAGCAGATTGTATCCTTAGTTTATGTATGACTGGAATGTAAAAATAAGCAAGGCAAAGCCTCTTGGAGGATGTTGTGGATGAGGTTGCTGTTCGACAAGGGTGTTTAAAAAGGATGAATGCTTGATTGGAAACAAAATCTTGTCCACCAAAGAGTCATTGTGATGGCTTTTGAGCCTAGGATGCAGCTTGTCTTCTAGGGATCCTAGACTGCATTTTCCATTACTTGGAGCAGTTCTCAGGGTTAGAATACAGTTCCTGTTCTTTTAAAATCAGATTTATTCTGTAGCAGCCATGGTTTTTCTGGCATGCACCAACAACCTTAGGAAGTAACAAAGTTGGTGGAGACCCACAAGTTGTCCCTACAGTGTCCAGCCTTTCTCTTTGCATGCTGTGACTTGATGGCATTACCAAAGAGATGCTATCATCTCATCACTGTGCTACCATCGTGAACATGTGGAAAGCAGAATACACTCCATGGCATGTAGGTGTGTATTTGGTACAGAATACCAAGCTGGTCCTACAGATTGCTGAGAGGTTGCACTCACTGTAACTGAGGGTCTCCCCTCCCACTGGCTTTGTGGATTCTCACTTCAGCCCTTCAGATGTTTGTGGCCTGAGCAATTACCCCCATGTGCATGGAGCTGCCTTGTGCTCACACAAGATGACATCAATGTCTGTCCATGTCCCTGTGGGGTTTTTGGAGTTGCTTCTGAGTGTTGAAGTCAGTTTGTGTTTCATGCCTGGTTTTTATCACCCAGGCCCCACCACTGTCAATCCTCTTCCAACTGCTTATGTTACTCCTCTCTGTGGCTATTTCTTTTCCTCTACCCAGCGTTGGTCTCCCCAGGCCTCTCATCCTGCTGTACAGTTAAATCCTGGGAGCGCTGCACTCTTCACCTGCATCCCGAATCAACATCAAACGCCTGCAGTTTGTCTTGGCCAGGTGCACTGAGCAAGCAAAGATATTAAATGATGTCACCATCTACTGATGGTGCTGTTTTGGTCCTGGTTTGCCACAGAAAGCAGGAGTGCAGCTGTGAGCTGTAAAGAAGAGGCCCCTCACATGTATGTTTGGACCCGTGGTGTCCCAAAACCATGTTTCCCTATATAGTGAGTCTGATTTTAAAGAGTCTGCTTACTTATGATTGCGCAAACCTGTGTGAAGGCTGGGCTGACCTGCCCTTGAGTGATTCCTGCCCCTGCAATCAACCTGCTGCGGGAATGTGGCCAGGTCATTTCACTGCATGGTGTGTTTACACCATGCCTCATTTGATAGGGCTCTCACCCTGGCTGGGACCTTGGGGGAGCTGTCAGAATCATGGTGTAAAACCCTACTGTGTCAGTGTGACAGGGCTTTGACCTGTTTTGCATCACTGTAAGTGACCGTCTTGCCTTTAGCAGAAGGACAAATATACACTCTCTCTATTCTGTTTATGTAATTACATTAGCACTGATATAGAGAGTAAAATAAAATCAGGGACAGAGCTATTTTCCATCAGAAATCATAGTCCTATTGCATTGGTATGAAAATGCCTCGCAGAGTTGTGTGGCCTTTACTGAACTTCAGATCTGAACAATCCTCTTGGAAATAAGGCTTTCTTAAGGCAGTTTCCACACTTTAGGTGTTGCTGCTGCTCCACATCAATCTGGATTTCAAAATCTCTGAAACTGTGTATGAAGCAAAATACCCACCTTCTTCCTACTTCTGGATGGCAGGAGGGTTTCCATGCTCTTCCCTGCAGGCTGGGCAGGATGTGGGCTTTAGGGGGAGTGGGCTGGATGGAGGAACACAAATCAGGGAGCAAAATGATCTCAGTTGTGTTGTCTGCCTCGGAACAGGCTCCACGTTCAGCCCAGGTCAATGAGCCGCGTCTGCAGATAAAGAGCTATTCTGGTAGAGTGCACTGAGAGGGGATGTGTAGATGCAATAAACCCTTAAATATATATATAAATATATACCCACAGCTGAGCTGCTTCTCCCCTGGAATTGAAGCTTCTGATCTGTTTTAGGAAGTGGTCCTCCTTAAATTAACAAATCAGGCAAAGCTGGTAATAAATAAAGGGATTGGTGTGACACAGAGGCAGCAGCAGCAGCTTTGCTATGGGGACACCCCACAGCAGACAAGGACACTGCCTACCAGCTTGTTAATCTGAAACCACCATGTGCTGGTCTTGGGATGGGTTTTAAATAGCAGGTCAAGAGGCAAGCCACATTTGTCTGGGGCTGAGGAGGGAGCCAAGCCTGAGATAGTGCCACTTGCTGCAGCGTCTGGACAAGCATGGATGGAAAGGGCTTCCTCTTCCCATCATCCAGCCCCTGCAACGATTTTTGGCTTCAGAGGTGAATTTCTCCTGATAAGTGCTTACTGGTGTGGGGATTGGAGGAGAGAAAGTTGGCAGCTGAGGCAGAGAAGGGTCTGTGCTTTATCTGATGAGATAATGGTCCAGACTGGCTGCAATAGGTAGGTAGGGTGTGATGTAGAGTGATGTGGTGGGTAGGGCATGGTGGTGATAAACTCCTCAGGTGGTTGGTAGGCATGGTGTGTGTGTGTGGAGTGCCACTGTTAGTGGTGAGGGTGATGGAGCAGGGCAGGGTGTGACAGATGGGATTGAAGGGAAGGTCCTGGTGACAAGGGGAACTGGATGCAGGGCTGTGTGCAATGAGGACACCAAGGTTTTCAGGGGAAAAAGGATGGAAGTGACATCAAATACAAGCAAGACTTATAAAATGCAGCCTTGTTTTCTGGTGTCTGTGGCCCCTTCAGCTAGCCAGGGATGGCTCTTGTTCCATCAGGTGTCCTACACTTTCATTTAAAGGGTGATTATGGGGTTTACCTGATTTCTGCAGATGTTGCAGTGGTGAAAGAGGCCTCACAGCCAAAGCAGCTCTTTTGAGGCCAAGGGAGTAGGATCAGTCCATGCTCCTGAAAAAATGGTGAAGGAATCCTCTAAAGTGGTCTTGTTCCAAGGTGAGAGGAGACCCCGGTGAGCTCCACTTCCCAGCCTCCTGCAGTCATAAAGTCACAGAATCACAGGCTGGTTTGTGTTGGAAGGGACCTTAAAGCTCACCCAGCTCCAACCCCTGCCATGG
>JBAFWW010006471.1:0-14396 GCA_036873685.1 Agapornis canus
AAAAAAAAAAAAAAAAAAAAAAAAAAAAAAAAAAAAAAAAAAAAAGGAAAGAAAACATTGCTGATCCTATAACCCCAACTTCATCATGACTTGATTTTGATTTTATAACATATAGGTATATTGAGCTTTGTACTCCACTCAGAATGCAAAGCACAGGTGCTTTTGTAGTCAAGTGTGGGATTTTTTGCTATATTCAAGCTATAATAGGAAATGTCTCCTTATATGTGCAAGCACCTCCAAAAGATTTACATAAAAGCATCTCTCTTAGGTAATTTATGTTTTACACAAGATGAAATAAGTTTGCTTCCTAAAATTGGGACAGAACATCAAGAAGGCATCTTCTATATGCAACCTTAACAATTTTTTAATATTAAAAATAATGAAAATCTTTAAAATCTCTGAAAACATTTAAAACATCAGGTATGTCAACACTCTTCATTTGGAACATAATACAGTAAATTCCAGCTGTAGTAGGCCTTTACCTTCATGATGACATAGCCAAAATATTGACAAAAAAATGTTATGGCACCAACCTGAATGTATTATTCTCTGTGGACCTCAAACTTGTTACATACAGCTAAGCTTGGGCTTTGCATGATGGCAGAAATATTTAAGAAAAGAAGAATGTTAATGCATGAGTTAAGTTAGTCAATGTGCAAGGCTGAAAAGTCCTCCAGAAATTTCATCAGGAGTACTGTTTGCTAAAAAATCTGTCAAAACCAGTTTCCATCACCTTGGAGCTTTGCTTACTCTGTGCCTCAACAACTCCAGGAAAACAAGATTCTCTGCTCAACTATCTCTGAACGCATGCAAAATACTGATTTTAACTGCCACTCAATAAAAACTAATACTCAGTTTTGCTGAAGATTTCTTCATGCTTGCAATACTCTCATAGTAAATACTGCTCTATCTTATGTACAGATTGTTTTCCTTTTCTTGTTTGTCTAACTATTATTTTCAGACTGGCCACAAGGAGGAAATGACACTAACTTCAGTGAATAACTTGTTAGCAATAAAATAGTTGCTTTCTGGAATTTGGCACAGCAAAACATCAAAACCATAATCATCTGCAGTGGTCATAACCTGAATCAGAAAAAATCACCATATAGATGTAAGCACCCACACTAAATTTGTCTCACAGTTATCATTTTATTCACATGCTCAGTGCAGTAAAGCATGCATAGCTGTTAAGTTCCCCTCTTGTATGTGATGGGGAAAAACTATAAAGATGAACCTGTGATATCATACATCATTTTATGATCGAGTTAACAGAGTTATGATTAGGACATTATTTAATACAGTCTGCCCATCTGCCTACTCACTAATTAGAGGGGAAAAATAAAAGTAATTATCACAGATAAAAGGAGAATGCAAGGCTACTTCAAAACCATTCCAAGTCTAATGTTATTGCTTCTGAGATACTGATTTTCAAAAGCAGTGTTTGTGATGCATGATGCTGCAATACTGTCTCCTTAAGGGTTAGGAGATTAGTAATTATATTTCTGGTCAAATCAACCAGTCAAGTCTGCAAGCAGCAAATATTTCTTTTTTGCTGCTAGTCTCCCTTGTCACTTTATCTTGGCTCATTTCCCTTTCCCTTCCCAGCCAGCAGCTATTTGAATAGCATGCTATTGCAAATGTCAATGAAGGTTGTTTTAAACTTTTCCAAAGGTGTCTCTCATTTTTCTTTTGCTGGTCAGACAAGTTAATTTGCAAATTTGTAATTAAAATTTTAAGCAAGATGGGAGAATAACTGAGAAAGAAATCAAGTGCTAATAGTGTGATTAGCTCCAATACATAGTATTCAAGACAAATCAGTTTCTTCCTACTCTGTGGACTGATTGGGCATACAGAAGGTTAAGATACCAATATGGTTGTTTTGGTCAAGATTCTTCCTTTGGAGCAGGTAACAACACTCACTGATACATTCCTAACATCGGCTGGGATGGCTCCCCAGGAATCAGCAAAAGGTTGCAACACACTCTTTACTGGCTTCCTTCCAACAAATGGAAGTTTCTGTCACACACATTTCTCCCTAGTGTAAAACTCAAGGGAAGCTGTGGTAGCCATGCTTTTTACCCCTCACTACAGGGTACCAGAAAAAACAACTTTCACCTTATGAATGTGCTATGTCATCTTTTTCAAACTGAGTTCTTTAGGTTTAGTTGAGAATGTCCAGTGTCTATCCACTGTGCTCTCTTAGGTGATATGATGTCATGGCTTAAGACCAGATGGTAACTGACAACTCCCCAACTTCTTCCCCGCCCCACTCCCAGAGTGATGGGAAGGACAATCAAAAGAATGTAAACCCCACAAATTGAGAGAAGAACAGTCCAATAGCTAAGGTATAACACAAAAACACTACTGCTACCACCAATAATAATAATGACAAGGGAAATAAAATGGGAAAGAATATAAAACAAAAAAGGGAAGGGAAAAAATCCAACTAAAAAATTAAAACTTCAGCTGGAGTTGTAAAGCCTTTGAATGAGTATCAGAAAGCAGACCATGCAGCCCTCACTAGTATTTTATTATATTTTGTTCTTCCTAAAGATATGCTGCTCAATCCATCCTCCCATGCACAATCACACACGCACAAAGAAAACCTCCAACGTATTCTAGTTCAACGATGGAGTAAATCCCATGGCTAAAAAATGCAACATACAGCTGTGAGCAAGTGATAAAAGTACCTGCCATCTCAGCTGTAAAGCCATGCAGGAGGGATTTTTCCTCCCTGTGGAACAATGTGAATAGGGTTGTGATTGCTACCTGTGGAGTTCCATCACATAAAGCAAAATGCTCATGTTGTGTTGCAACATTTCATCAGTGTCTCATCACTCTTTATTGGATATGTAATGACTGTTCAAAACAGCACGGCAATCTTCCTTTGAAACATGATAGAAGGCTGGCAGCATGCTAGTTCCCTCCTTCATTTTAAACTGAAAGCCCAGTCCGACAGAAGTTTAATGTGAAAAATTCCAAAGCAAAGGGTTTGTAAAAAAAAATGCTGATTCACTGAAATCAAAATATTTAGGATAAACATCTTGGTTTCAACAATTCATAGCACAAAAGCAGGCTTTTAATCAGAAAAAAATCTGGTTCTAATATCTATTGCTTCAGAAAGGCTAATTTTACAAAGCTTGGGAAAATATCAATACAGATAGAGCTGTTTAAAAGTATTCCAAAGGAAGGTCTCACTAGTGCAGTGTACTAGTAAGTAGGGCACAATACTGACCTTTCTTCATTGGAAATACTTTACCATATACATCCTTGTGTTACATGCCCTTTTCACATCCTTGCCCTATTGCCACCCTGGCTGACCCAGATCATTCTCCTTTATTGTCATTTCTGACTGATCAACCCCCAGCTTCCGGAAGAAATTCGTGCAATTTGTCCCTAAATGCATGACACAGCACTTTTCATTATTAAATGTAATCCTATTGTAGTACTGCAGTCCTTGAGATCATCCAATTTCTTCTTTGTGTTGCTAATACTTCCCAAATTTTGTCGTCAGCAAATTTCATTACCACATTTATAGTATTTCAGCCAAGATCATTCGTTAAACTATTCTATTCTGTCGACCTCCAAAACTAATCCTTGAGGAACTATAAAGACAATCTCTCCATCACAAGTCTTTCTGCCAATGTGTTGTTGTAATGTCTTCAACTAGTTCTCCTGTATTTCTATTAAATTTTGCTATTCTTCATTTTAACTAATATCTTCCAAATGGTGGTGTACTGAAAGCTCAGATAAAGATCAAATAGAATGTATTGAATTTCCATTACTTTCTGAGTCATATAGGGGTGATAAAGAGCTTTATGTTGGCATTGTTCATAGTCAGAAGTCTTACACTAGTTAGTTGGCAAACCTAGTAAGATCTATGTGTATATAAAAACATCAGGAGAGTAGGGAAAATTCAGAAAAGATATGTGACCATCTCAGGTAATAGCCTTAAAGAAATACATTTTTAGACACTTGAATAACTAGATTGTCATCAAAACCAAACAAAATTGTGGAGAAACCCAAAAATTAGGAATGCAGGTAATGTCAGTCATTTCAATTTTATGGATAACAGACCTCATCAAACAAAAGTGATTTCATTCTTTCATAAGATTTGTGAATGGAATTATATATACCTAATATAAAGATTTGGAAAGCATTTGATATGCATTGCATTAAATTGTGATTAATAAATGAGCATCAAACAATATCAATAAAGCACATGGTAATTAGGTTAAAAGATACCATGGACAGTATATACACTGAATCTTAGGCTGACCTTGGAGTCACCCAAAAGGATGTATACTGTACTCTCTGGTCTGTGTTATACATTGTATTGCCCAGCAAAGCCACCCAGGTTTTTTATATTTGATAGAATGGATACAAGAGAGATGAAAAGAGATTACATACAGTGCAAAAATGCCAGAATTCATTGTTATTTGGAATTTGTAATACTCAAAGCTCACATATGCAAGTGAGCTTTCAAAAATATTTGAAAATGTATTAATTTATCAAGCAAGCAAAGTCAGACTCATCCTGGAAATTCAAGAGAGTCTCTAAAATGAAGCTGAAGTATCCCTATCATCAAGTTAAAGGTCTGACAGACAGGGAAGGCTAAGAACTTGGACCCAAGGGCAATCTGGTTAAGATCTGTTATAAGATGCTATATAACTGAAATACCTTCAGGAACTGCTATCACTGAAAAGTTTTTCATTCACTGGGAGTGGTTTTAAGGCAGTCCTAAAGCAACTGTTTTGAGGCCACATTCTATTCATTATTTCTGATACTCAGATAGTTAAACATTATTAAATGTGACCACACAGTAGAATGATAATCATGAGGAAAAGAAATCATGCAGAACAATGTCTCACCTGTAAGTTTCTCTATCTAAACAGCATACAATTTTATAATGCAAAATGAAAAGTAATATTTGTAGAAACTAAGAATAGAGGTAAAACCTACAAGTATGACAGACTGTATGCTGAAAAGCAGTTACTAAAAAGCATCTAAGAATCATAGTTGACTAGCAACTAAACATAAACACCTGGTGCATTGATATCACTGTGCTGTATACAGTACTGGTGAGAGTAATCCAAGCAGATTGCATCAAGACCTGGGAGCTATGTCTAGAAAAAGTTGTTGAAAATTCAGCAGTGTAGAAAAGAATACAGAATAATTTGAGGGTTGTAGAAAATACCTTTTCAGTGTGGGACAAAATAGATCCACCCAGTTTTATAAAGAAGATGAAGCTATGAAAATATTACAGAATGTAAATGCGCTTGCAGGGAGAAAAGGTGCTGAGGCTATTTAACCTAGCAGGAGAGCAAAGCAAGATCTAGTAGCTTGAAGCTAAATCCACAGAAAGCTAAGGCACAAAATTTCAGTGATGAGAATGAGTAATCATTGAATTTTTCCATTACTGACAAAACTCTTCAATCCCAGATTTTATCTATTTCCAAAATGTGTGCCTTAGAAAAACAATGACCTGTTATGTGCAAGTAAATGACTTAGCAAATTGGCCTTAAATTTATGCATACCAAACAGATGACAATATAATTTGTCTCATCTCTCAGAGATGTTTTGTATTTCTTAGACTTTACCAATAAAAAAAACTATGCAAATATTTTTTGGATTTAAGAAATATTATTAGTGTCACTTTCATCCTTCTCCAGCAGTAAAATAAATTCTCTAATATCAGCAGTATAACTGTGCAGATATCTAAAGAAGAGTGAAACGATCACTAACACATTGTAGAAATGTAATAATTAAATACAAATTGCTTTTTCACACATGACAAGTGTAAGGTCTGATATTTCAGCAGTGATGTGACTGATAGAAAGTGCTTCACACATTCCATTTCCTTTCCAATGGTCTGTCTTACCAATGGTATACTGCTCCCATTTCTAAACTGATGGATCATGAAATACTGGATCTTAATCCTGTCACTGGTGCATTACAGAATATTGCCTGTCCTGGGCTTCAGGCCATATTGAAAGAAATTCAGCATTTGTGGTGGAAGCACAAAGAATGAAATATTTGTTTTTAAAATATTTTTTACCCTGTTTTTCAAAAGAGAAAGTGCATCTTAAAAGTAATCAGTAGCTGAGAATGCTTAAAGAAATCACAGCAGAACTTTATGGGCAAAGTGGTGCAACAGAAATCAATATTGGATGAATATGACAAACATCATCATCTATGGTATAAGGCAGACTTACAAAAGTATGCGTTTAGACCTTAAAAGAAAGCCAGTGGAAACATATAAAATGCAAACAAAGTACAGAATTCCTGTTGATAGTAACATTAGAATAGAACAGAATAGAATAGACCAGACCAGACCAGAACTGAAGAGAATAAAATAGAATTATATTTTCAGTTGTAAGGGACCTAAATGATCATCTAATCCAACTATCTGAGCAATTTAAGGCTTACCCAAAGTTAAAGCATATTATTAAGGGCATTGTCCAAATGCCTCTAAAACTCTGACAGGCTTGGAGCATCAACCACCTCTCTAGGAAGCCTGTTCCAGCATTTGACCTGCTTCTTGCTAAGGAAATACTTCCTAATGTCCAGTCTAAACCTCTTCTGATACAGCTTTGAAACATTCCCATTTATCCTATCCAAGGATACCAGGGAAAAGAGATCAGCATCTCCCTCTCCATTTCCCCTCTTCAAGAAGCTGTAGAGAACAAGATTGCCCCTCAGCCTCCTTTTCTTCAAACTAGACAAGCCTGAAGTCCTCAGCTGTTCTTCATAGCACATTCCTTCCAGCCCCTTCACCAGCTCTGCTGCCCTACTCTGGACATATTCAAGGACCTTCACATCCTTTTTAAATTGTGAGGCCCAGAACTGCACATAATATTCAAGATGAAGCTGCACTAATGCAGAATGCAGCGTGATAGTCACATATCTTGACCAGCTGGTTATGCTGGTTTAATGCACCTATCCTGTTTGTAACATGATGGAAAAAAAAAAAAGAATCACATAGAAAAAATGAAACAGATGCAATAGATTGTGACGGGATCCACTCCTGAGCAGAACAGCAAGCTAACTTAACATAGTTCACTGCCTTACTAACATGCTTTTGAAAATCCTCATGTCAGTCCTTCACACTATACTTATAAGGACAGATAATATTTGGAAGCAAATGACATTAACAGCTATTTTGCAAGGTCACTCTAGGAAGCTAGAACTAGTTGTGGAAAGCACTTACCACTGGTTAGAGATCTCACATTCAAGGAATACTTTATACTAAATATTAATACTTGACAAAAGGTGTAAAGTACCTTGAGCTTGTGCTGGAATGGATTAAAAGACATTAAGACACTGTGAAACATGTATATGTATTTTTATGCTTCTCTTGAAAATTCACCTTAAATTAAATGCTTTATAATTGGTAAATTAGTTTTGTTGTTTTTCTGAAGTTAATGTTTGGGGGGTTTTCTGACAGATTTACATGCACAAAGATCCGCAAGGTCTGTATCAAAGGCATATAGCAAAAACTACTTTGGGGGAAAAATGAAGGGGGGCTAGAGAGAGGAGGAAGAGAGAGAAAAAGGGAAAGGGTAACTGAAGACTCCCCAGTGGCAAACTGAGAAGTGATGGAAGATTCCAGGCTAGTGTCCTCCCCTAGGAGGAGTCCAGATACTAAGGGGTCTAAGGCACTGTGCAACATCACCGATATCTGCCAACATTAAATTATGGGGGAAAAATATCTCAGTAATTATGAGGAGCAACAGAATTTCAACTTAAAGAAAGTTTCTTGAGTTTATCAATTAATTCAACAATTCCAGTCATTGGGGAAAAATGTGTCTTTTCATTTGGTTTCTCAGGTACTAATCAATTCTTAATTATCTTTAACTGTATTGACCTACTTCCACTGTTTAGGCCATATAGATTAATGAATGACATTCTAAAGAACACAGTAGCACACTTGGAGAGCAAAGGATTCATGTATTATTCGCACTATATAAATACATACTGCTGCCTCTTTTTGACCTAAGCAGTTAGCTAGACTTTAGGGCTGGCAGGTTGCTTTTGTGAGGAGATGCTGATAATGTAATCTTCTTTATTTACATTAAAAAAAGATTTAAAAAAACCAACCGAACAAACAAAAAAAATACAAAATCTTTTTTGTGTGAACACAGAAAGAAATGTCTTTTAGCTTATAGCTCTGCCCTGGAATCTCAGTCGCAAAAACTGCCTTTCTCAGGACCACATTCGCCCCACTGGTTCAGGCTATGCCTGATACTTCATTGGCAGCTCCTTTCTTTCCTCCTCTGAGTTTTCTGCTTTAAAAACACAACCAAAGAAAAAACCTCACCAGCCTTTCATCTGTTTTTCTTTCATACCCAGATATACATACCCAGGTTTGGGCCTGAGGGTACAGTCTATTTCTTTGAAGAACTGCTCTTTTTTTTCCCTCCAGTGGTTGTGCTCCTCCCTTTTGATGCAGAAACAACACATTTGGAGGAGGTGAGGGGCTTCAGAGGTCAAAGCACAAAACATAAGGGGGAAAATGCTGTTGTGTAGGCAGAGTAGGGCAGAGGACAGAAGAAGTCACTGTACATAAACAAAGAAAAAAACACACGCCTCAGGAAAACCCAGGAAAGAAAGAAATAAAATAAACTTGAAGACATGAAACTGAAACTGGAGATTCATTTGAGCACTTGCCCATGTTCACAAGTCTTTTTCTCCCATGGTGCACACAGCCAAGTGCAACAAGCTTGTGGAAGACAACCCCTTCCAAAATGCTAAACTGAAAAAAAATATTCCTAGTTTTCTTTGTAATGTTGAGAAAAAAGGGGAAGGATATTCTTAATATGTGCTTTGCTCAGCTGGAGATAGAAGTGCCTTTCTGTTTTCTGCTGCTTTGTTCCTGAACTAACCTAATTTCTCCTGATGAAATATTGAGTGATTTATTCTGGCTTCTGCCAAATGTCACAGTAGCCAACAATCTGTCAAAGCCTACCCTTGCCTCCTCCACGCTCTGCTATTCCTAAGAGGCCAGTTGGGACAAGTGTTTGGAGAAGGGTATTCTGACTTTATGGAAGAGAAAAGTTGAGGCCCTTAGGTCACATTTTTTTCTACAGCTTTAATGGTTTCATACCAAACAGGAATCTGGCATCAGAATTAGTATGGATAAGTCCTTTGTCTGACTCGCTGATCTGGACAGGAGTGAGATACGTGAGAACTGGTCTAGCATTTTAAACCAAGGTCCATAAAACAAAGAAGAATTTTTTTACTGTTGATGTAAATAAAAAAGGAGGTTACATGGAGACACACAAGATACACAGAAGACTCAGTGATATAAATGTGCACAGAATGAAAACAAACTCTGCACACAGGAAAAACAAACAATCAAAACAAAACAAAACAAATCCAAAAAACCCACAAACAACAAAAACCTCTCTGAACTTTATGCTCATTTAAAGCCTATTTTAATAGATAAGGTGGGATTTGAGTAGGTACTTAAATTTGGTGCATATCCTGTCCTGAGGTCTACTCTAAATGTGCAAATTACTCTACTTCTCTTGCACAGAGTACAAATGCAGTAATACCTTTCAAAGACTGCAAGGTAATATCACGCCAGAAGACATGTCACAAATAAACAGTGAATTGAAAAAGCATTTGTAGCACCTTGATATATCATGCATTGATCCAAGTACTTCTCACAATTTAGAAGTTTAATCCTGAGCTGTATATATTTTCAGAATTTAATACTTTGAAAGGGATAAATTCCTCATCAACTATTGCCTTATTCAAAGCCTTGGACATTTCCAAGGATAGACACATATCTTTGTGTGTGGTGACATGAATGGTGATAGCACAGTTTACAAATCCCTCTCCAAAGCAGAGATGCTACTCCTTACTATGGATTTTCCAGTGTTTTAAGTATCTTCCAATATTCTGCACCATACAGTCAAACCATAGGAATATGGGTGCTTATTTTAACTGTTGCTGCATCAGGGCCCATATACTTGCTTTACTGCATGGGAGAACAAGTGTGCTATTTTAATCCTCTCCTTAACTGCTTTCATCCAAAGGAAAACATTTTCCTCTTCTGGTCCATAAGTAAATACATAACTAGAGTGACTATAGCCTAAAGAGAAGTGAAAGATGAGGGAAAATGAGGATGTGTGCAGGGGAAAACACAAAGTGGGAGATAAAACTGTTGGAATGAGTCCAGAGAAGGGCCATGAGGATGATTAGGGGACTGGAGCATCTCTCATACCAAGACAGGCTGAGAGAGTTGGGGCTGTTCATCCTGGAGAAGAGAAGGCTGCGTGGAGACCTACTAGCAGCCTTCCAGTATCTGAAGGGGACCTATAGGGATGCTGGGGAAGGACTCTTCATTGGGGATTGTAGTCATAAGACAACGGGTAACATGTTAAATCTTAAACAGGAGAAGTTCAGGTTAGATATAAGGAAGAAGTTTTTTTACTGTAAGGGTGGCGAGGCACTGGAATGGTTTGCCCAGATAGGTTGTGAATGCTCCATCCCTTGCACAGTTCAAGGCTAGGCTGGACAGAGCCTTGCATGGCATGGTTTAGTCGGAGGTGTCCCTGCCCAAGGCAGGGGGGTTGGAACTAGATGATCTTGAGTCCTTTCCAACCCTAACTATACTATGGTCCTATAAAAGCACACACTTGTCATAACAATCAGAAGGGAATGTGGTGGTTTTAAAATTGAAATAAATAAACCCTGATAAGTCTTTGAAATAGTGTTTAAAAACAAAAATCAAGAAAATCTATATCAAAAGGGTTACGTGAAAATTAGTTTGAGATGGAAACATGCTCACACACTAGTGAAACATCAACGAAACACGCTATGTCAATAACAGTCGACTTTCATACATGTAAAAAAAGGGACAGTATTTCAAAAATTTAGCCATATGTTTAAAACATAAATCAAAAGTTGTGAGGAGATATCAGACAGCTGGCTTGTCAGTTACCACTCATGTCAAAGACAGAATTCTCACTAAGCTATTTTTCATAGAAAATTTGAGTTGATTGAAAGAACTTGTGGAAAAGATTTCTCTCTTGGGGAGCGGGAGGTGAGGGGGGAGGAGTGGTGTTGTGATATATTTCTTCATTTTCAGAACATGGAAAAAGAAGACTTAGAAATTTTTAAATTACTCATTTTGACCTTTACTTAGAGTAAGAAGTTGACCTTAGAGAGAGGAAATTCCTATTCTTTAAAATATATGTTGCTCTTGAGCAGTGGATGGTTGTTAAAAGGCATATGTGACCCTTACAAAAAAATTTACTTTTCAACCTCATTTACTTTTCCAATCTCAATAACTCTTGCTATACTGAAAAGCAGTTTCTTATTTACATCTGCTGCACGCAACAGCTACCATTACAACAGATTATCAGAAGGGACTTCTGCATGTCTTCCTTGCATGTGCTGATGCAAAGTCCTACCTTCCTTCAAGGAGTATTCAAAGTGCAGGCTTTTACAACCTTTCAAGAATATTAAGCACTCTCTTTGGATTTACACTCATTTTTTAATTACTACAGGAAGACAGGATATATAAATGCTTTCTCATTATTAGGACATAATTATAGCTGACAATCTGAAAGGTCTATCAATTTAAACAGGAAAAAATGTAGGGACAATTTTCAATTTATTGTGGTTCAGAAACTAAAAGTTATTACAAGTTAAATGATGGATTGCACAGAATAACAAGAGAAAAAGACTATGCATGATGGTCTAACACTAACATTAAAAGGACATTCCTGAAGTACATTTTGAAATAAACATTTAAAAGACAGTTCTGCTTAAGTGAGTGTTGCCAAACTCGTATTTTAATTGCAATTGATCTTAAATGTAGGGCTATTCAAAGGGAAAAGTCTTCTGGCCTTGATCTGAACCCCTTTCAGCTGGTATGAAAACCTTAGAGAAATGTATATAGGGTGTTTAGTTGCTACCATACCAAGACAAAACCCCTATGAGTACTTCCTTTGATTCTATTGAACCATAAAATTGAGTAGGCTACATTGAGCTTATTTTTAATTGAAAACAGCATATGGGAGGAGCTCACAGAACCAGACACAATACTCAGCTATTAAGGATATCCAAAAGCATCCCTCAAAACCATAGCAGAGGCTAGCTGAAAGGTTTAACTTCTTCCACTATCATTATCCAACCAGTGACAGAAAGTAACCTGGTTGAATAGGGAATGTACACCATAGCATAAGTGGGGCTTTACCTCAAGCATTGACTGGTGGCAAGTCTCACATGTAAACTGGTATCTGGGACAAGGGCTTGATTATGTTCCCTCACACTGTACTCAGCCATCTGTACACTGGCAGGATAGCTCAGACAGAAACATGCACCCTGCCAGGTTGTTCTGGGAGATGGGTTAAGGGCAACAGCAGCTACTGCCTTCTGGATGAGATGCACTGCTTGACAGCAGATATGTTTAGATAGGCTCCAATTCAACTGAGGGGTGACAGGCATGGGCACATCAGCAGGCAGTGTCATGAGTTTCCTTTGTCACTAACAGCAAATATGTGCTTGTTGTCCTCTAATTTGTATACAGGAAAAGCAATGGTTCGAGATGCTGGCTAGCCAAGAGTTAAGACTCAGATACTGGCCAACAAACAAGGTGAAATAACTGACAGAATCATTCAAAAAAACTTCCTGTGCACTAAATTTCAGGGGGGAAAAAAAGAAAGGAATAAAATTTAAAAAAAAATAAAAAAAAAAGAAAGAAGAAAGAAAAAAAAAAAGTAGTCCTCTGTGAGGAGAAAGGGTGAGAGAAATAAATACAAAATAATTTTGCAACTCACTTGTTGACAAGTCTTTGAAATGTGGTTGAATAAGAAACAGGACTCTGTGCAGTGGTAAACCAAGTTTTTTCTTAAAATCCCAAGTCAACAATTTGGCAGACACGAAATATAGTCAATGTTATATGGTAGTTGAGCAAATGTGATTGAACTCAACAAATATCATTAGCATTGAGAATGCCTTTTATGATGGAATATTAGGTCAATGAAAGGATAAAACTGAATGGAATACACTGAATTTGCAAATGTTTTACTGGAAACCCTGTGGAGAAATTCACAGACGCTGGAAACCCTGTAGGTAAATATAAAGAAGCTGTATGAAATTATATTCATGCAGAGCTCTGGCACTAAGACATCAAAGTACATTGAACTATAATCTAGGTGTTACAAAACAATCACATCTTATTCATATGTTCAAAATCAATATATCTGGAGGCAATAGAAATATGTATTTTTATGGATAAACTTTGTTGCACAAACAGCTTCTGAATGTCATAATGTGAGCTAAATTTCCTGCCTTTTCTTTGTATTTTGGTTATATCTGATTGCTGCAAAACCCCAGAAATACTGGTGTTTGTGCTTCCAATCTATGTTAAATTGATATCCAAACCAGGAAACAGGGTGGTTCCCAAATTATATGTGATCAAGTTACCAATTAAAATCTATTTATTTTTTTTAATGTAATTTCAGAAAGAAAAAAAATTGCAATTCTCTATAGGCTAGGGAAGTGCTTATTAATCACTGGAAAACATCAAGCAATTTCTACAAAAGATAACTTTTTAGGAAGGCAGTTCAAATGGGCTATGCTTAGATTCTGCTCAATTGATCCAAAAAATCCCTTTTCAACTCCAGGCATCCATGGTGGTGCATCACATCCCAGTCTACTGTCTTTTTACTCTACATGTACTTATCCATATGGGCATACAGGTGTTTCTTCTGTTTCTGTCAGATGTATTTTAGGATACTTTCTCAGCTGCATGCACCAAAGAACTTGTCCACCACCCTGTATGTCCCTTTGAAAAGGCACTGAAAGACTGTCAGCATTCAAGTGACCAAGCCTGCTGACTGCTAATTAGATCACTGCCCAAAGCAGCTGAAGTGCAGCTTTTAGTCAGCTAAAAAAGTCCCTCTAACTCCAGATACAGGTTTAGCTCTCTGAACAAAGAGAAAGAGAAAAGAAAAAATGTTGGGAAAATAAGTGCAGACACACACAAAATCATCAAAGAAAACTGTTCCCATTGCATCCATTAGTATGTGTAGAATATAGATTATGTGCACACAAATACTCCCTCTGAATCATACTTGATAGTTTCCTTATCAAAATTGTCTTATTTCGACTGCCTTGGTGAGAGGAAACTCAAACACTGTTGTGTTTTTTTTTTTTTCCTGAAGCAAATTTGGAGAAAACAAACCTCACTGGAACCACACAGGTGTTAATTAGACCTTCATAGGTCTTTTAGACTCTATTTTAAATCATTCAATTTCACTTAAATGAAAAGACACTACTTAAATGAAAAAATACCCAAAACCAAAATCATCACCATACTTCTTAAAGCGTGAAGGAAAATACAGTTAGCTTTTCAGGAAAATAATACCTTAGAATAT
>JBAFWW010006473.1:10035-23616 GCA_036873685.1 Agapornis canus
GGTCATGCTCCTTCTGATGCAGCCCAGGATACGGTTGGCTTTCTGGGCTGCAAGCACGCACTGAAGCTGGCTCATGTTCGTTTTCTCATCGACCAACTTATCTGCCAACTCCTTTGTTAAGGCAAAGAGGAATGAAGCACCTGTTTCTGTTCCTGTTTTCTAGGGATTTCTGATAAATTCAAAACCAGAGAATGCATGTGAGCCTATAGCCCCACCTCCACTGAGAGACAATTCGTCTAGTGCTTTTATTGTGTTAATTCGAAGGCTTGAGTGCAACTTTGATATCAAGGTAAGATTCTTTTAATATTTTTCCCCCCTCTCTGTTTCAGGGGCTTAAAGAATTTACTGTGCTTCAGAAAAATACCTATAGGTAACATCAGGATAAATGCAGATTTGAAGGGAAGGGAAAATTTTGTCTACAGACATATACAGCAGTATTGTAACATGATTTAGTTTAAGGTTATCTGTTTGGAGGCCAGGTTATGTGGGAAATAAGGATGGCAGATGCTGCAGTTTTAGAATAAAAAGTATTCGGTAGCAGTATCAGCTTTTCTTGCCAGTTTTCTTTGCTGCAAGGGATCACAGCAGAGCTTCTTGTGGCTCACATCATCTTGTGGCTCACACTGAGACCATTTAAATAATGGTAGTAGTCTCATAGTCAGCTGATGGGGGGAGGAGGCAGTGCACTGTTGGGCACTAAAGCAGGATGGAAATGTTTTTAAATGGGTACAACATGTGTATGATATGTTACAGAGTGTTTATAAAAATTGTGACCTACAGCTGAAGTATTCTTTGTGTTATCTTTTTTCAGAAATACAAAATTAGAATTATTTCTGCTTGGCTTAGAATGTATGTTGTTTTTGAAAATGACCCTGATACAGGGACAGCTGAGGATGTCTTAAGGAAAGCAGTGCTCTTCAATTTGCACTGACTTCCTTGCACTGAAAGGGAGATCCAGCCCTGTCTGTTGCTATGTGGTATGGTCTGTTATGTGGTATGGTGTATAAACATGTGAATTCTGTCCAGGCTGTAGATTCCACTGCTCACAAAATCTACCTTCACATCAAACTGGGAAATGTCATATGTTTTGTATTGTAAATCCTGTCACTGTGTGTAAATGGCTTAGTGAGAAAAGGAAAGGCAAATGACTAATTGTCATTTTCATATCCTCCTTGCCTATCTGATTGGTGCCTCTAAACTAATGGAACAGTATTAGATTTGTAGAATCAGAGAATGGCTAGGCTTGTTAGGGACTTTAAAGATCATGCAGTTCCAGTCCCCCTGCAGTTTTACTGCTGAAGACATGGTTAAAGGAAGAGGTCAAAATTTTTCTAGTAGAACAGACTGTAAATCAGAAATACTTACTTGCTGAAAATTACTTGTTTTGCTGAGGAAGCTGGCATTGTGAATGAGCCTTCAGCTTTTTTACTGTGGTGCTAAACCCCAAAAATCACATCTCTGTTGCTGGCCACAGAATTGTGAGATAGAGAAGCTTTGGAAAGGTACTCAGCTACAGACAAAGTCAAGCAGGGGGAAGACATGTAGAATTGCTTTTCCACATAGCTATCAATTTAGTAAATGTAGATTCTTCTACTTCAGTTATACACACCTTGATTTGCCACACACTGTTAATGAGCATTCCTTGCAGAAAATGGAAGATTTGTACACTACTGTTGAGGGATTTCCATGGTCAGTCCTTCAAGGATTAAGTCAAACTAGCTTGGTGTGTAGAAATTTTTTATTATGTTTTGTATTTCATGTCATATCCATGGAAAAGAAGATTCCCACACTTTATTAAACAAAGAGTAAGGTGGAAGGTGGATGAGAAGTTCCAAGGCAAGCATGGGTATCTGTGTACTCACTGACAAGTGAATTTGCTCTTGTGTTGTTAATGCTATTGCAATATTGCATTATACAGTTTTATGCATAGTACAGCATTTTGCCCTAAAGTTTCTTCCAAGTGGCATGAAGTGGCATGTGCACAGAGATGTGAGTTATATCACATGTCAGCTACTTGATTGACAGGATGTTTATTAGAAAGTCCTGTCTCTTCTTCTGTTTGACATTGAAAACTATAAATACAGGTGCGTGGTTATTTCTTGATTTTTATTGTGTAAAAATATATACTATGCCAAAAATCATCTCCCCTTGCAGACTCCCAAGGTGTCTGCATTTCCCAGCAATATTGCTTTGCTGTTTGAAATATAGCTGTTAGGAATTAGAAGGAGAAAGTATGACTTGCTGGCACTCTGGGGCATGTAACTGTTCAGTAAAGAGTTGACTAATTTACTTACAGTGAAAGGTTACTATGCAGTAAGAAGTCACTTCCTGAAGGTATTTCATCCTGCTTAGGTGTATTTTAAAAATGGGTTAGTGGTTCATTTTTGGTGCACAATTAATGCTTTTGTCTTTGGGGTCCTGAGTGGTAAGTGTGATTGAACAGGCAGTTGCTACTGCTTTTTGCAGCTGGATGGGGTCATCAAGTCTGTGGTAGCTTGTGTGAAAGGTGCCTGGCTGTGATTGTGTCAATGTCGTCCTTTATTTGAGTAACCCTGGGACAGTGATAGCTTGAAAGCATATTTATGTGTGATTTTACAGAAACACCATAATTTTATAATCCAATAATTAAGCAAAGGGTCTGTGTTATAAGGAACTAGCAGAAGTTTGCAGGGAAGTGAAACGCTTCCTTAAGTAATATAAATTATTTACAATCTGTCCTGAAGGATGTATTTCAGTGTATAACGGATGGTTAATAAATACCTATTCAGGACATGAATACTACATAGAAGCTATCACTAATTACCATAGCACATTTATGTGGCTATGAAGATTAATAATCTGTGATAGCCAGGGAGCCTTAAAGCTCAGATCATTTAAACTTTCATGTTTCTTCAGTTTCAGTGCTTGGTGACTTGTAAGTTATCCGTGATGACTCTGTTCCTGCCATTCTGTGTCACCAGTGCAGATATACAGATATTCAAAGTTTTTAATCCTTTTCTTGTCTTGCTCTTGCTGTTTCATGTAAAATTCCAATGCACTTTTTTTCTTTTTTGCCTGTTTTTGCTGTTGTGCAGCAGGCAAGAAGGCTTCATATATCAAACTTTACCTAGAGAACCTCTGTTTTGTTTTTTTTTTCAGTATAATCAGTGGAAGCTTTCCAGCTTTACAACTCATGTTTTTCATTGTCTCTTGAGAAGAGAATTGGGAGTGTATGTGTGTATACATACACAGGTATTTTCCCTTTTCCTGAGGGTAGAGGTCTTGAAAAAGAGCACCCAGATTTCCCCTCAGTTTTTCAGATCTGGTGATGATAGTCTGCTGTAGAAGAGAGGTGGGGGTGACTTCTTGTAGGACCAAGATTTGTTTGTATGTATGTTTGTAAGGAGGTGGTATTTGTTGACTGATAAATAAAGTTGTCCTGATGCCATAATATCCAAATACTGCAACTGTCTCCCAGTTTCAAAGGCATTTAAAGCTGTGATCTTCTCTTCAGTTGTTCTTAATGATTGTTTGCCTGTTACATAAATATTTCCATTACAGTGTCTTTAAGTAAATGCATCTCAGTGCCCCATGCTAGCTTAGTTCAGAGCAAGTCTACCCAGCTATTGCCAAGCTCATTAATGTAGTTTTAAACAGGAGTTGAATAAAGGATAAAACCTGAATGTTTTCTCAAGGATCTGTAGTGCTTTTTATGTCTTGCTGTGAGTTTTGATGCTGCTGTGGATGCACTAAAGCAATATCTAAGATTAATAGTTGTAGCTTGGTTATGCTTATGTTAGTAATAGTTACTGCAGCAAATACCATTTGTATGGCCTTTAGGCTTTGTCTGTATTGACAAAAAAGCCAGTATATATCATAAATTTAGCCAGAACAATGTTTTTTTAGTTTTGTATCCATATTTGTACTTTTTACTTTTTCATGAGAAAGCTTCTGATACCTAGTATGTCAAATTAGTTATTTTACATTTTTAAAGGCACAGGAAAGATACTACCCATGTCGTTTCATAAGCTATCAAATGGTAATTTCTAGTTTACCAGAGTTAGTGCCTTTATTTTCAGTTACGATTAAATATTATTTTTATCTATCTGTAGAAATTTTTAAGTTCTGTTTTTTAATATATGTAAAAAATGTCTGTCTGCAGACAATATTAAATTATTTTCCTGGAAAAGTAGTATAATTACAGGAGTATAAAATAATGACATTTTTATTTTGAAACATGCTAGTGTTTATAACTTGCTGAAAGTTTACCTCATCTTAGAGAGGGCAAACAGGTTGCTGTATTTTGAAGCAGTGTTTTTTTCTAATAAGTATTCTGTATGGCTCACAGGTTTTAAATGCCCAGAGAGCTGGATACAAGGCAGCTATAGTTCACAATGTTGATTCTGATGACCTCATAAGCATGGGATCCAACGACAGTAAGTACAGGTATCACTTCTTCTCTCCTGTTTGAAAATCATTTCACCTACTAGTGGACGGTATTAAAATCAGTATAAAGTATTATGGTGAACTCACACTAAAAAAACAACAACAACAACAAAAAACAAACAAACAAACCCAAAAAACAACAGCAAACCCCCAAAACAACAACAAAAAAACAACAACCCAAAATGAACAACCAAAAAAACCTAAACCAAGCTACAGATGAACTCTCTAAGACCACCCCAACAAACAACACAGCAAAAAAACTCAGTCCAGCAACAAAACCACAAACACCACAAAAAACAAAAACAGAAACAAAACAAAAAACAGCAGAAAAATCCACACCAACCAGAAATCCTCCTTTTAATATTTTAAAATAGGAGATGTTTGTATAAGTATGTATCTACTTGTGTATTATTTGTGGCACTAAGTTTATGTGTTCTCTGGGTGTTTCTTCTTGTTTTCGTTTAAATTTTAGTTCAGCTGTTCTGGATTAAATTTGAGATAGACTTGTATAACTGATGTGGAAAATAGTTGATATGGTCTTAAGTAGAAATATAATAAAATTAAACTACTCTATTGGAAGGAAATCAAACTTTAAAATACAGCTTTTTAGTATTTGATAGTAGTTCAGTAATTTTGTGGCTGCACTGTTGTGCACGTTTTCTGTTCCCTTAGATGAATGAAATCTAATTTCCTATGAATGCATATTATGTATTTTCAGGTTTTCAGTTGGAAAAGAATCTTCAGAGACCAGTGCACCATTTTCTGATGATGATGCTAGTTCCAATTTTAATCTTATATAGAGCGAATGTGTTAGAACAGCTTGTAATCTAGTTGAACTTCTGTTTTATGGTGTATGTTTTTTGTCTGTAGTGCTGTCATGACTTTCATTGTGGCATTTGTTTATTTTGTTTAGTTTTTGAGCATGCTCAATATGGAACAACAACATAAATGAGAACAAAAAAAAGTCCTTCCAAGTGGAAACACCATTGAGTAAACTAGGAAATGAACTTTCAGCAAACTAAATGGCAGCTAGGTAACCCAGAAAGCTACATGAAAGTGGTTTTGATGAGTTCCCAACCCATGTGACTGTTATTTTCAGGTTTTGCTGTGAAATCAAAATGTAGAACACATTTGCAACAAATGCAGACTTGGGTGGTGTGAGGTGACACTAAGCCATATATGCTTTTGCCTTGGGAAACCTGAATGCTTTGCTATTAACTAAACTGAAGATACTTTGACCCTTAAAATGTGAAGCATAAGTCAGAGGTGGAAATCAATATAATGTGAAGCTGAGGAGGTTTTCTACAGTATGGGATTTATCTTGCAATGTTATTCATTTGTGCTGTATCTTTTGAGCTTCTTATTATCTTCACTATTATGCAGTGATGGTGGAGGAGAAAGTTGCATTCAGTTTCTTGAGACTGAAGTAAAAATCTGGGATTTATTCATTCTGTTCTTCCTGCTTTTTTGACCTTTTCTATCCAAAGCTGTTTCCAGTATGTTCCCTTATAATTAGGATGAAAAGGAGGGAAGAAAGATTAATTAAAATTTACAGTAACAGATAACAAAATCCTAAGTTTCCAGAAATTTTGGAAATTAGTGGAGGTGTGTGACTGGCAAAGTCTCTGAATAAGAGTAATCTGGTTAAGCTCTGATGATCTTCTTTTGTAAAAATATTTGGCTGTATTTCCCTTTAAATGTTCAACTAAGATTATTGATTTCTGTACCTGCAATAAAATACCAAGCTATTTTGTGGGAAAAATATTATCACTTCTTAAGTGATGTAAAGATATGGCGTATACATATATCAGTCTATATGTCATTATGTTAAAATGTCTTTATGTTGTAGTAGTCTCATAATGTTGAAAAGTCTTTTGCCTTAAGAATGCCCATAGTGTCTGCATAATAATAGGGTTTTTCCTACCTTTTTTAAATACAGTTGAGGTTTTAAAGAAGATTGACATTCCTTCTGTCTTTATTGGTGAGACGTCAGCTAATTCTCTTAAAGAAGAATTTACTTATGAAAAGGGGTAAGTTATATGCAGCTGTGTTATTCCTTGCATTAAGTCATTGCCACTTTTTTAATATTTATGGGTCTAAAATAGGATGCTTTGATGACAGGCACTATAGGTATTCCAGGTAAAACTGTGTGCCTGAAAGAAATGGGCAGAAAAGATTTAAAAACTCAGTGTAAATTTGTTTCCTGCAGGAAGGTTACCATGTATTTAGGGAATGCTACTCCTCTATTTTCATATAGCATTAAACATGAATTTATCTAATGATTTAGGAATCACAGAAATGCTTGAGAGTATGTGTATTTCAGATCTAAGGGTGTATTACAAGAATTATAGAATAGTTAGGGTTGGAAAGGACCCTAAGATCATCTAGTTTCAACCCCCCTGCCATAAGCAGGGACACTTCACACTAAATCGTGCCACCCAAGGCTTCATCCACCCTAGCCTTGAACACTGCCAGGGATGGCTGTATCCATATACTTGTACTAGTGTTTGCACACAGGTGTAGCTTAATGTATTTGACATAAAGATGTGTGAATTCAAATAAGAGAACGGTGCTCTGTGTAGGGTGACTGCAGAACTATTCATGCATACTTTGTGCAGTAATAGTTTGCTTGAGTATGGTAATTGCCAATAGAAGTTCACACAGACCATAAACTATTATGATTATTATTATGATCATAAATTATTTCATATTGAAGAACACCTGGAAAATGGGTCTGTTTATTGTTGCCTGGAGTTTGTCATGATGTCTTGAAAACTCAGTCCTAAATAGGTAACAGGCTTTTCCTAACCTGATGTGCTGGATAATGTCTGATAGAATGTGCTCATTTATTTCATTTATGTAAAAATAGAGAGCAGCTGGTTTAAAAAGAGGCCGATATGTCTCATGTGAGGCAAGATGTCATGACTCCAGTGGATGAGTGGAAGAAGAGAATTGCAGGACAGGGGGAGAGGAGCAAGAAGCCATGGTTTCTTCAGTGAAAGTAGTGAAAAACTGCCTTTGATTTCCCAACAGTCTGTCCCCTCCCCAGTTGCTTCCTGCCTTGCACAAAACTTTGTGTAGTTTTCTGATGCTCTAACAATTCTGTCTATCGTTTTCAAGAACCAGAAGCCTCTTGACCTCATAAATCCAGACTCAGAATCATAACTGTATTATTCATAGTACTAGTTACGTAAAACTGAAGACTCATCGTCCGGATCTGCACCCTTCTCATATTGCTTGCTCTTGTGAATTTTGATAACACAAGAAACAACTCAATTCAAAGCAGGAAAAGAATAACTTTAGCTTTCAAGTCCTGTGTCCTTCAGAATATGTACACAGATTTCCACCTAGCAAATCTTGTGTCATGCCTGCATAATTAGCAATGGAATTATGAAGTGGAACTGCAGTGATATCTTTAAGACATCTAGAAAGACAAAAGGATTTTAAGCTGTGGCAAATCTGTCATATCTCTGTGTGTCCTGGATACAGAAAATCATCCTTATAAAAAGAATAAAGGAGGATGTAATAGGCATTTATAAACTGTGATCAAGGAGAAAACTCTCCAACTCCGTCTTCTCCCTTGTATAATGTAATGATTTACTGCTGTTACAATAGTAGAAATTTCCTACCTGGCAGTAGCATACCATGACTTAGCTTTGACATTCAGTTTCACCAAAACCAACATCAGCCATGTGAAAATTAACATACTCAAGTGAGATAATTATTAGCTGATTAATAATGCCTTATTTCTAACCAATAGGTCATTTATCTTAACAAAATTCATTAATGTTTCTTGCTCTTTGCTCTATTCATTTTACCCCTACCTAGCACTGGGCAAACACATTAGAATATTACATAATAGGGATGACAGAAAAATGCTACAGTAATCATGAGAGTACTGTCCCAAATCATGACATTGACATTCTCTTGCCCCTCACTGCAGCAACTTACAGTTGATGTGACTTCTCCATGTGCTGGATCCTGTTGTTCAGAGGCTGCTGCTTATGCTGGGGGCTTCAGCTGGCTTTTAAAGATTATTAACATCTAATGCTTTTCAGAGTCTTACAAGTAATTAATTAATAGGCATGCTCTGCTCAGCTTGTGTATCACAGGGCCAGCAGTTTCTCAGTCTGCTCCTTCTCACCCAGTTACATCAGCCTTCATTATTTTAGTGATCAGAGATCTCTCGAAGAAACCACGTGGAGTTCATTAAGCAGATTATAACATGCAGTCTTCAGTGCCTATTGAATGCCATGGGGATAACTGAAGGTGGTGTTGACTTGATTAAATAATTATGCATGAGATACTACTTAAATGTTCTAAAAATAAAAATATTTATTTTTACTGCTTTAGATTTTCAAATTAAGCATGGCTCTACCCTTCAAACCGTGTATATTTGGATCCTTTCACAGGCAGAGTTGGTGTTAATTTAGGTGATCCTTTACTTACAAGAAACATGAACTGAAGTGGTGCTTATTTCTACAGAGTAATCTACATGAGCCATGGCATCTCTGAGCAGGGCACAGCACTGGAAAGCAGCAAAGCAGAGATGGAAGCAGTAGCTGTCATACTGACCTGTGAAGTAGTTAAGGTACTGAAGTAGGCATCTAGGAACAGCGATGAAGCTGCAATTGGTTAAGAGAAAATGATTTCACAAAACCTCCCACCGAAAAGAAAATGTCATTGAGTTTATGGTAAACTTCCTCTTATAAAAAGATTTGAATAGAAAGCCAGAAATCAAAATTATGAAAAGAGAACTTTTTTTAATTATAGCAAAATTTCAGTGTATGTCATAAAATGATTAATATAAATGTCAATTATAACTAAACAAAATTCAGTTCTAAGAGAACTAAAATATTCCAGTTATCTGTTCAGCATTTAGGAAAAAAAAGATAAAAGATATTTAGGAAAATGTCATTCTAAACAAAAGAGAAAAGCAGTGTTTAAAAACCAAAACACAAAAATGACCATTTAAAGCATTCAGCCTATACTTAAGGTATTGACAAAACCCCGATACACTTGCAAAGTGCTCCAGTTGTGACAAACATGATGTTTTGACCAAAAATGGTGTCAGTGTGATAACTTTATGTTATTTCCAGGTTTCATCAAAGTAAATATCTTTAGCAATGTAAATTCAGTTGGTTTGGGGGCAGGAGGCATCCTGTTTTTCTTTCACCTCAACTTTGTAACTAATGCTGTGAGAGCAGCAGTCACTGACACGAGTTCCATTCTTTTACTGTCAAGCTGAGCAGAAATGAACAGAAGTTTGTTCCCTGCTCACATCCTATCAGAGGGCTGGGGAACTTTTGAATGCAGAATTTCTACTTATGCAGAAAGCAATTTTATGTCCCCTTATATGACATCATGTGCTCAGAATCAGCCCATCCTAGCTATATTTTATGAAGATGCTCTTTTCTGCACATCGGTCAGTAATTTTTTCCCCTTGGCTTGCCATTTCTGACTGGTCATTTGTTATGGGTCTTGAGCAAAATTTCTTCTCTACCCATAATAGGGTGTGAGGAATTTATCTACAATCCTGCTGGGGAATGATGTAGAGTGAAAATGAACCTTTTATATAGGATGCTCTGAGCCCAGGCTAAAATTATTTATGACGCTATGCTAGTTTCTTCCAAGTCCATTTGTTCGCTGACAGGGATGTTCATACTTTCCCAACTACTGTTCACACTGACAGTTCTCCAGGCTACAAGTGATATTGAGAAATGAGACCAGAGAAGAGCCAGCTTGTTTTCTCAACCTGGGCAGTGCTAGTTCTTGATCTTTGTAGTATCTTGGGGGATGGACTGGGAGAACATATAGGTTGTACAGACTACACTCACAGTACCTCAGTGGGCCTGATCTTAAAAATCAATGTCTTCAATGGATTTTTGGATCCCAGTGCCTTCCCATGACAATCAAGGGAAGCTAGGAGGAAACTAATAACTTGTATTTTAAGGTAACCGTGGTCCAAGCACACAAGAGTGGTAAGAATAAAAGTTCCCCTGAGCCTAGCAATTTGAATCAGGGTAACCTCTGAATGATACTGGACCAGATGTCTTAGATCAAGCCTCTGACCATTTCTGATGCTTATTACCCTCTGTAGTGTGGAGCTGCTGTCTGTTACTCACATCCTTTTTTCTCTGTTGTCTCCTCAGTTGTACAGATCAGGTTTGACAAAGGGGAAATTCCAATTTAGGATTCACCAGTGATTGCCACAGATCAGTGGCATTTACCCAGGGAGATGTCAAGTGGTGTCATGGAGGTGGAAGAAGTAATTCTTAATTTACTGAGGTTAACTTGTGAAATTAGTTTAATTTGCAGTTTATGACCCTTGACCATCATGAATTGTCCTGTGCAGAAATATTCTTGCTGCCAGCATAATAATTATATCTTTGCAGTAATGTAGAAAGATTTCTTTTCTTGCTGTGCTCCATCATTCTAGTACACCGCCTTCTTCCCGTGCCAGGTGAAATTCAACCCTTTTTGGAGTATTCTTTATTAACCTGGGTTTGCTCAAATCCCCCAGGGATGTTTAGCTTGGATTTAATATCATCATGTTAGGATGTGATCTTACACTCTTAGGATAGACACCTTTGCAACTGTACACCATACACATTGCTTAACTGCAAGCCTCAACAATTTCCTTACAGCTAAAATGAAAACAGGAGAAGTGCAGTCGCTGACACGGGCTGTTGCTATGAGCAAGGAATTTTACTTCCTAACTAGATTCTTTGACACTTTGACAGGTCACTTAGACACAGATGCAGATGAATGTAATTACACCCAGGAAGTGATTGCTGAAGTTTTCTTATTGATATGCATACTGGAGTACTGTTAAAATGGGTTCCTTTTTTATTTTCCCTTGCAAAAAAATATTCCCCTAGGGATTTATATGCTTTGAGTCAACTTGTCATCCATTATAAAAGGGATGCCATGGAATATCAAACGTGGAGGAGGCTTAGTTGAGTGCAAAAAGGAGTGGAGAACCTTTCCTTTATAAAATAAATTAGAAAATGTTTCCTTTCTCCTCCATTCATATCCTGAATGTCATCTTAGTGCTGAGTAGAGACCACCTATGCTGTCCCATATCTACAAGCAAGAAGCCAAGGTCCTGAGAAGAGATTAAGTGTTGATGGATCTAACAGTAAATATGTGACACAGTTCTTATACACAACTCATCCTACACTAGACCCACAGGCAGTATGACTCAGTACAGGCACAGAGAGATATCCATGTGTGACTAAGTATAGCAGCTCATGATTTTTTTTTCTCTGGGGGACCTTGAGTTAGTATCATGGCCAGCATAATTAAAGGTCATGCAAGCCTTACTGGAATGGGGCACTGCTGCTTTTTTTATTAACACCATTGAAAGTGTAGGAAGAGGAATGTGTTAGAAACATCAGACTGACAACCCATAGGTCCAGAACGGGTGGGTGGCAGCTCAGAGAAGCCATAAGGAGGCTGGGAAAAGCACAGCTGAAACAGCAGACAGTAAGCTGGGCCTTAGGGGAAAATCACAGGAGAGAAAATCAATTACCACAGCTTTGCTCATTAGTATTTTTCAAGGGGTTGTCCCACAGCCGAATACAGCCTCCCTTCATTAATCCTAAAGGAGGTTCAATGAAATAGTATCATTTGCCCATTCCTTATGCTCCAAAATCACTGCTGAGCTTAAGGCATGTGACACTAGCAAGTCAGATAGTTCAGCGCATTTCTGGATTTCTGTAGTTGTATTCAGCATTAACAAAGATAATATATTGGAATAAATGGTCCAACAACCAAGGTCAAGGGAATAAATATAATGCTGACCCAAACTGGGATAGCCTTCTAATGGGCTGATATTAAAATGGTTGACACATCTGCAATGCTAAGAGAAGTTACTAATAGCTATTTTTTTTATCAATGGGAAATGAATTCATAGAATTTGCTCTTTAGGCTCAATGATGTGATTGCAGGTAAAAATAGTAACTAAAAAGAAAATGTCTTTCCTTGTTCTAAGTCAGGGCTCCGTTAGAGTACTGTGAGACCAAATCCTCCAAGGTATTTGGTATCCCTCCTTAATGGTGCTAAGCACTTCTTACTAAATCTGAAGTCCAGTTGGGCTTTTCCAGCAGTTAAGGTTGTTCTGTGCTTCTCTGCTCATAATTGCAGAATCCACATATTGAAATGTGCTCAAGCCCACTTGTCAGCCTCTGAAGCAAAATGACAAGGCAAAAAATCCTGATTGAAAGCCTGACTTGATGCTCAGACCTGGACTCTTTAATGTTGATGAAAACATTGATTGGCATGGCAGGGTGAGATACTCATTGTGCAAGTGCAAGCACTGCAGGGTAACTCAGTAACACCCAAACCAAGCCCTGCTCTGGGATGCAAGATGGTCTGATGCCCTCAGGTGAGGCTAAGTTTAACTTTCTGTGGATTTAGAATTAAAATAGCTGGAAAGCTATTGTGGAGATGGTGACAAACCTGGAGCAAAGAGTAGGACAGGTAGTACAGAAGTGCTTCTCCCTCTTTTACAATTTTTCTGGTTTAAAAACAATCCAAACAAACCAAAACCCAAAACTCCCACATTATAACAATAACAGGCTGTTTTGTGGGACCAGACCTCTGATTTGATGCTGCTTTTTTGATGGTTTTGTTTCTAGCACCCTTTTTGAGAGACAAAGATTTTAAAGATTTTGAAAAGCTAGGGCTACTGAACATGTCCTGAAGTGGGCATCCTAATATAGAGTTCCCCAGGTTTATCTGTTTAGATGGGATTTCCTTCACTCTTACAGAAAAGTCTGCGGTTAAGATTCTGGCACATAGAAGGCCATTGGGAACATTTCTTCTATTAAATTCCTCTAGAGTTTTTCAGCCCTGAAACTTGTTTTCATAAAATCCAGTTGGACTGAGGTTGCTCCAGAAGCTATTCTGTTGTTTATGAAGCAGTTGGGAACTGATATGGGACTGGCTGAAGACAAGAGAAAACTTCTGTTTACTCTCCATGGACTTTGAAGAGGTATCTTTGAAAGGGGCAGGGAAACCTCACACTAAACCATGACACCCAAGGCTTCATCCAACCCTGGCCTTAAACACTGCCAGGGATGGAGCACTCACAGCTTCCTGGGCAACCCATTCCAGTGCCTCACCACACTCACAGGAAAGAATTTCTTCCTT
>JBAFWW010006475.1:0-13176 GCA_036873685.1 Agapornis canus
TATGAGGTCTCCATGCAGCCTTCTCTTCCCCAGGCTGAACAGCCCCAACTTTCTCCACCTATCTTTGTATGGGAGATGCTCCAGTCATGCTCAGTAAGTAAATGATGGGCATTAATAAAAGAAGTGTTAAATGCTCCATCCCTGGCAGTGTTCAAGTCCAGGTTGGACTGGGCCCTGGGCAACATGGTCTAGTGTGAGGTGCCCCTGCCCGTGGCTGGGGGGGTTGGAACTTGATGATCTTTCCAACCAAGGAACTAGAAGTTCTTTCAAATCCTAATCATTCTACAATTTTATGGATGTTTTGGGTTTGTTGTTTTTTTCTTTTTTCTTTTTGCTAAAATTATATTTATATTCTTGTAAATGTATGTCAGTTTTTGATGCAACCGATTCTTGCTGAAACAAAGATGAATGTACTTTCGTATCTATCCACTGAACTTGAAACCCCAGATTATGGCACTCAAAGTAAAAATTTTTTATAAACTACCAATATCGCCCATGAGAAATAAGGCTGAAATACACAGGAAGAAAAGCCGCCCAACTGACAGAAGATCATAAGCTCTGTAGGATGAGTCAAACTTTCAAGGTACTTATTCAACATCCACACCTACTACTCTACAAATGCCATAGACTGACATGTCATTTCTTAGAAGAAAATCTCTAAAACCAGCTGTGAATGGAAGCAATAATTACTGCAGCACATACAAAGCTTTCTCCTGCTTTTGAACCATCTTTCCTCTATACATGTTCAGTGCATAGACCAAGGATTGACAGACCCCCAACTTTGAAGGGAATATCTATACATTTTGCGTGTTATTTGATAATTATTAGAGCTACTTGACAGTAAAAAAGTTCTCTCCTGATGAGCTGGCACACCTATTTTAACTGCTTCTCACAGATATGTGTTGGAAATCACTCAGAGAATTCAGTCTATCCTATATAGCCATGCATGCATTCTTCAAGGACAGTGGCATTTCCTGTCAAATGAAGGTGAAATGGATTATAGTTCTCCAGATACTCCTGTTTTACATCCAAAACTACTGCCTGTAATTTCCTGTGTAAACCTGACACCACAGTGCACGAGAGACATAAACATACTCGAGTAAGTCCAGCAAAGGGCCACAAAGATGATTAAGGGATCAGAGCATCTGAAACACCAGGAGAGGCTGAGAGTGCTGGAATTGTTCAGCCTGGGAAAGAAAAGGCTCAGGAGGGATCTTATCAATGCGTATAAATACCCAATGGGGGGATGGGAAGAAAAGATGACAGAGTAAGACTTTCCAGAGTTGTATTCAGTGAAGGCACAGGAGGTAACGTGTGCACATTGAAATACATGAAATTCCACTTAAGTGTAAGCACAAACATTTGTACTGTAAGGATGACTGAACACTGGAACCAGAGTTGTGGAGTCTCCATCCTTAGATACATTCAAAATCCAGTGAAGATATCCTTGAGAAATCTGCTATAGCTGACCTTCCTTTGAGCAATGGGGTCAGAACTCAATGATTTTTAGAGGTCCCTTTCAGTCTCAACTATTCTCTGTTTCTATGATTCTGCAAGATAAAATACTGCAGATGGCTAAGACAAGCAACTGAGTAGGAGACAGGGAGATGGATTTGCACAAGTTTTAGCTAGTAAATAGCTGTGATAGATTTATCTCCTTTCTCCAAGCCTCTGGTAATTTATGTCTTTCTTTCTGGCTTCTCCTCATTCCCCATTCATTAATAAATTTTACAAACAATGTCATAGGTTGTGTTTGTCAACTGAAACTCTTAAGACTTGTCACATGATATCCATATTGCTTTCTATCTGCTTTGCTTAGACTACAAGCATTAAGAAAAGGCAATCTCAAACCTCTCCGGCTACCAGATCACTTTTAGACTGGGCAATCAAAATCACTAATATATTTTGTGAACACAAAGAGGGAAATGAGGAGCTTTCTGTTTCAGTGTGAAGTTGATATTTGTGAGAAGAAAAAGATTTAATGAAGACTTTTTTAATGAAGATTTCTGTTTTATGCTAGAGATGAAACTGAAAACTTACACATAAATGCTTTGGTGGTTTTTGTATTTTAGAATAGACTAAAAAAAAAAACAACCCAAAACATTTTCCTTAGTAATCAGTCACACAGATTTAAAAATGAAAACCAAAACAAAACCAAAACAAACAAAAGCAGCTTTTGCAGATTTTTCCCAGTTTGGTGGCACTCAGTTAGAACTCTTCCTACACATAGCCTGAGTGCCATGTATCATGCTGATCCAGGATTTCAACATTTTACTTCTACAAATGCGTCAAAGAAGATACAAACAATTCATACAGTATGTATTTTGCCATCAGGGCCTATAAAATACACATTTTTACCTTCAGTACAATAGGATCTGCTCATTAGGCTCATATTCTGTAAACAGCTTGGAAATGTATACCAAACAAGTCAGTGAAAATTCATACCCAGAAGCAGATGGTGAGAATAGCAAAGCTAAGCAAAGTGAGGCTTAATTGCAAATTCTATCCAACTAAGCAAACCGGTGGTATTCGACATTCACAGGCATTTTCTTCAGAAAAGAACCCAACACATCAACACACAGGTTGAGGCAGGGGAGAGCACTTCTGTGTCATTCATCAGGCCAATGACTACTTGGAGAATTGCCACCAATTAAACAGTATTCGTGTACAGTTGGCACCAACTTCATAGTGCTGCATGCTACGTAAAATTTTATGGCTTGTTTTCTTGCCAAAAGCAACACATCTAATGCTTTTTCTGTTAAATTAAAAATCAACAAGAGATTTAAAGTTGGCCTTCTACGAGAAGACAAGTAATTCAATTACTCTGGTACAGTTCTCATTTAGAATGAGCCAAATTAACAGCGCCTAGAGAAGTATATGAGAAATCAAGCCTCATTATTAGAAACTTTTCATTTTTCCCTACTTCTTTACCTCGTAATATTAAAAAATGAGAGAAGAGCAAAAAAGTTTGTTACCAAAAAAGGAACACCAACAAAAGGAAATTGTATTTCAACCCTGAAAACACATAGTACATTCACTATAATAATCTTTATTACAGTCTTTTCCTGAGGATGTGAGCATTTATTTCACATCGAACACAATTTCTTTGCTTTAACTGATGATTTTATTTTTGCAATTCATTATTTAATATGACTAAATTAGACACCTGCAGAAAGGGTGGAAGACTCTAATAAAACTTGGTACCGTATCTGTCCAGAACCCAATATTTCACTACTTTTGTTAAAATCTAAAAATGTTAACATAAGAAAAAAAAGACCACATCTTTTTCAATAGTCAGGAGTCAGAGAAACGTCAAAGGCAGACAGGGTACAGTTTTCAGAGAAGAATTTTCAATTTTCAAATTTAGTATTAAAATATAAAATTGTCCTGTGGAAGAAGTCACATCACCTTTCGTAACAGCTCATTCATAATGCACCAAATTTTACTTCTTACTCTTTCAGAGGCATATAAATATAATTTTCCATTAAATTTCTTATAGGATCCATTTTATCTTCTACTGAAAGCCAAGAGTGGTTTGGGGAAAAAGATTGCTTTAAAAGCCTCAATAATATTATCACTAAACATGAGAGATAATACCCACTTCCTGAGGGTCTCCAATAAAAGAGCCATCATTTAAGCGATACCAGAGGAAAAAAACTCCAAACAGGCACAAATGTCATATTGAGAACTGTTGCTCATTACCTTCTAGGTGCTCCATCCTCGTGTGGTTGAATAATCACCACTTTTACTGTCACCGATGTACGTAAAAGGTCAATCATTTGTTCATGAGTCAAAGTTGCCACAGCCACTTTACAGATCTCAACCAGGCGGCTCCCTTGCCGTAGGCCTGCCTTCCATGCAAAACCAAAGGGCTCCACATCTGCCACTATCCCTTCAAAGTTCACATGGAATCCAAGCTGGCCCAGTCCATTCCTCCGAAGGGTCATTTCTGTTGTTTCACATCCTCTGGTCACTATCTAAAGAAGTATCAGATTGTTACAATAGTGTTAGGACACTCACCTCTTTGGGGACACAAACAGATCTGTTTCCAAATATAATAAAGGTGTGACTTGCAAAGCCAGAGATATCTTTAATATACTGATTATTTAAACATTTGTGGTTGAATTAAGGTTTCTGTATAAAACAAAATGAAAAAAAACATTTCACAGTGCTAAAATTCTTAGATCCCCACAGCAAGCAGCTGGCCCTTGTCAAGTGCCTGCCCCCCTGCCCAACATTCATACAATACCATTTCCATCTTACCGAACACTTGACAGCTGCTTTAGTTTCAAAACACACAAAAAAAAAGCAAAATACTGTCCTGTTAGTTACTTCATTCTAGTTGGTGACTGACTATAAGAGTGCAGGCATTTTTAGTTCAGTATTAAGACAGTTTTAAACCTGAGACATAACATGAGCCAAATTGAGTGAAATGCTTTAGCTTTTGCAGCTTTCTACCTTAAGAACATGGCAATGAAAATAATTTTATTTTGCCTTGTAGTCAGATTCCTAACTACCACCATCTTCAGATGCAGATATCACTAAAATGGGGTAAGAATCTCGATGTCACTGGGAAATTTGGAAATGACTTTCTTCATCTTCAGTGAAAAGTAAATCTGTCATACGGAATAGCCAACATCCTTCAAATTCAGGCTTTGCTAAGCAGGCTTATTTCTACATACTACATAACAAGTCCTCAACAATTTTGTCCAGTAAAACATAATCATACAATAGCACATATACTGGGATACTGCACCAGACTAAGACTAAACTCTAGTCCAAGCTTAAAAGGCAATCTTGACAGTTACCCTAGCATTCCCTTCTGTCAGTGTCGCTGTGTCAGTACAATTTAGAACAAAATCTTAACCACCGTGAAATATAAAAAATCATTGTTCATAATGCATATCATTCAAAGATACCACAGTGCTCTATAACACTAGAGGGCAAATATTGGACCTTTAAAGATACACACATTACTCAACTTAGACACCTGATTTAAGGTGCCCGTTAGGAGGCTACTGTCCTGCATAGTCCATTGTGTAAGACAGGTCTTTGCAAAAGTTGTTTTATAGCTTGAGCTTAATTTAGGAGGCTATTTTGGAAGAGCCATTTTCCACTGTCATTGTCTACTTGAGCCAGAGTCTGGGCAGCCTAGCTCCCTTGTTCATTGTGTGCTTCCCTAATTCAGGACTACATGGAGAGGGAATGGAACAGTACAGCTAGTGAGATGTTGGTGCTGTGACTGGGTGAAGCTGTCACAAACCACAGCAGTTGATGAGCTGAAGTTTCATGGGAGGTTTGAACTGATCTAAGACCCTACCACCACTATGTTGTCCCTTGTATCTCATTAGCACTTGTGCAGCTGTGCAGAGAGACCAGAGATACAATACAGCTGAAAAACAGGATGCTTTTTAAAACAGTGCTCCAAAAGGGTGTCAGGAAGGAATCACCTCCTTCACTATTCTGAAAGTACATCTCCAGCATTGACAAAGGGGCTTGAGAAATAGCAACATTAAGCTGTAAGTTACTTTCATAATTTCCTTTTTATGCTTCCTGTTTAGACACATCTTGTCCAAATCTGTTACAGAGTCAGAGATGAATGGCCTAACTTGTACTTCCCACCCAATCCAGTGGCTGACTGAAGAAACTTTGGAGCATTTGTGTAACTTACACCTGGAACTTGCTCAGTGACTGAAAGCCACAGTTTTGGGTACCTTAGCTTTAAAGCACTGTTGCCTTTATAAAATATTCCTACACGTATATCTGTCACTCAGCAGAAAAAAAAACAGAACTTACACACACAAGAAAAAGATGCCACAAATCCATGAGCAACTGTAAGTTTGCTGATCTGAGGGAGCTGGCCTATGCTCATGCTTTTAACCTGTGATAAACTCAAGGCAATGAAATACAGTTAATCCTCACTCATTAGGGGCTAATCTTCCATGAGCTGTGAAACACTGGAGAAAAAGACTTTGTGAGAATTTGATATTCTGAGAATCACTGCCTGGCAAATTTAGGCTGCTTAAACTGCAGCCCTTTGGTCACATAAGTCGAAAAACCTTCCTGTTATTCCTGAAGATGTAGGCTTCAAGGTTAAAATGTGAATGTCATTCTTAAGGTGTCCAAAAAGTACTCTGGAAGTTTTATTTACAAAATCATGTCCTGAGTCTTCCCATCAGATCAGAGATTTTGGTGTCTTTTAGAGGCTTTTAATATTAAACAGAGCTACCTTTTGTATTTATAACTCTACATACAGTATCAAAGTGATATGGCATGCTGACAGTACTAAGCTTTAACTCTTTATTTTCTGGAGCCCTGATGTTCATCTTCAGTCATGACTAATTTTTAAACAAGACTTTAGTAATTTATGAACCAGATATGTGAAAAATGAGGTTTTCACCTCTTCATTGGTTTCCCTACACTTCTGTGGCAAGTTTCTAAAACATATACAAAACTTAGTCACACACAATAAGGAGCTCAGATGACAGATGGAATTTTATCCTTATGAAACTACTCAATATTCTTGGTGGGGGGTAAGGGGGCAAACACCTTTTTATCATTATGTCACAATTATAAGATACAGCAGAACGAATGCACAAACCAAATTATATATGGATTTCCCCAACTCAGAGCACTCAACATCTCTTCTTCAAGTTAGTTAAATAGTCAAAGATTAAGAGAGAAGAAGATAAACATTCCTGCCAAAGATTCATGTATTCTCAATAGAAAAGATTCCAGGAGATCAAGTCTTCCACAAGTTTATCCCCTAAAAAGTGACACTACACGTAACATGGCAATGCCACATAAAACATATTGCTGCTCTACTTCTAAATAGGCCATTCTGCTTATTTGGTTGCTGTTTTACTGAATGAACTAAGAGCCAGCTTCTATGAATGCACTTAATACAGATGAAATTAAAAGACAGAAATCCTCTCAAGTCCTATGAAGAAGGTGAATCTATTTTTTTAGTATACAGGCTTCTAAGGAAATTTTGTCTACTCAGATTCTTGTCCATAGATCTATTCAGGGATTTTGTTTAATCTTATATCACTCTGCTATTCTCTAATATCCTAAAGATCAGAACCACTGCTTTTTCTATCCTCAAGCAGAGCCCACCAAGTTAATCTACAGTTTGCTTTTGCTGCCCTTTCTACTTTATATCACTAGATATTCTCCCCCACAAATAGATCTGATTCCAGATTGACAAATACCAGCCCTTTTTTTAGTCCTGAATTGTTTTGGGTTTTTTTGTCCAAACCAAAAGCACAATCTCTGCTTTTCACATCTTTGCTTTATCTGAATATTCAGATAGGTTTCCTATTCATCTGTGTGATTTAAACCCAGAAAATAAAATATAGTTATTTCTTTGATAATCTTGTTTAGTTAGTCACTGGTTTTAACAAATGCTTTTACTAGTGACTGAAAAGGGTTAAACATCTGGTCACTGAAGTTTGATATTACATCACAGTTTAAGCTTTCATCTTCAGCATCTGCTGGTTGTTGATCTTAGCTGTGTTTTGAGTCACTTAAAAGGTTTCTAAAGTATGCAGATGAAGCATGGAATCAGAGTTTTAAATGTTTTTTAATGCTTGTAATGGTCACCTCTGAGCATCTATATCAAAATGTAAAGCATGATGCTGAACAATGCTAAATGCAACTGCAGAACTAGGGAGGCCCTAAAACATCAGCTGCAATACAAATGTTCCAGTGTCAAAATGGTAAGCATAATGATTTCTTTCAGTACCAGTCATTCTAATATAAACAATACTCACACCATCTACATAATTTAAATTAAGATCAAAGAGCAAAGTGTAACCACTTCAAATGCATCAACAATTTTACCTTGGCATTCCTGTGAGCTTGTTTGTACTGACTGAAATAGCTCCAGTACAGTTGTGCTAACAGTGTCATCAAGTGTCCGAAAAACTTCAGCTAGTCAGCTGTAAAAACTAGTGTTAATTGGCCTAGTTCTCTTCACTTGCCACAGCTGCTCAGTGTAGAGGAACAAATCAGCAGAATCACTTATACAATTTGTCTGCCAATGGGTTATTATAAAAATTTAGAGTATATTTTTAAATTAAGATTTTGTATATTTCTAAATTAAGTTGTATATTTGCCTACAAAGGTGCAATTTGAGAAGAGGCTACAGCAAGAGCAGACAAAAGCTTATCTTTTCAATCCTGACACTGAAGACATCTGTGGCCTTGGGCAAGTGTATCAGATTATTGGTTTCAGATTCCTCATCCCTGAAAATGGGTTGATTACACTTATCTCACATGCTCTTGTAAGGATTATCATTTGTAATGCTCTCTGAAGACTGAAACCACTCTCAAAGTATAAACATAGAACATTTTTTAATTATATCTCAAATATAGACAAGTAACTCTTCATAAAAAATCTAAAATTTGGAATTCCAGCTTAGAAACTGTACTTACTTCAAGTCTTTGAACAATTTCTCTAATGTCTTCAGTACAATTATCTGCTGCAGACAGAAGAATACATTCTCCTCTTTCATAAAATATTTTGATGCTCATTAATCCAGAAGTCCATCCAATAACATCTCTGCAGGAGCAGTTAAAAACAACATTTTTTGATTCCTTTTCAATCAACATGATAAACTCATTGGAGATCCCAAGAAGACATTCAATGTCAGCAGACTGGCCAAAATCTCGTGCGATCACATTCCACATAATTGCTCCAACACTGAATAGATGTGCGTCTTTCCTTGGTTTGACTTTTTCCTTTTTTTTGGCCCCTAAAGTAATAAAGCTAAACTTTGCTGAAGTATCCACTGTAGCTGTGGTAACAAAATTTTCTGCCAGATCTTTCAAGTATTCTTGACGTGTTCTTGTGGCCATGGCTCGGAATTTTTCTGACTTATGTGCCGCATTTTCAGCATTAATAACTTTGGCTAAAAGGAAGTCCCTAAAGACAGCTGATTTGGGGAACGTCACTCCTTTGGGAATGGGTGGACCAAATGGAGGTACATCTTTTGATCGTGAAACACCAACACTGGAAATAGAAAGAAAGAAAATCAGCTGTTAATTCCTAAAAAAAGTTCAGGAGAGAAGCAGAACTGTGACCTGGGCAGTTCACTTACACAGTTCAGTTTATCTTTGACATGTCAATTTCCAGGTATTTTAAACACAACAAATAAAACTGATTGGGTTGTCTGTTCTAAATTGGCTTTTTTCTTTTAAAGATATAAAAGACATTACAGATATATCTTCATAACATAAAAACTATCAAGGATGACTTCTTAAGGTGTCACTGTCTGCTTTCTTTAATGGAATAAATATAAAAAAGCTTTGTGAAATACAAATGAAAGAGGTTGGTTTTTTTTAAGAATTTTTTAATGTTAAGTGCATAAATTTCAGTTCTTACTCAGTTGCATGATCTTAAAACTAGAGAAATATATAAATAAAACCAGAATTTATTTTAATCCTCAGGCATTTTGCTGTAATGAAGTCTGAAGACAAGGTATTGGTCAAATGTGTCTATAAGGTGAGCATTCTGCACCTAAGTTGTGTACTCTATGTTAACAGAGTTCCAAAATACTTGTAATCATTGATATATGCAGTTCACAGAAAGATGTAGAATAGGAATATTTTCTCACTGAAAACTGATCCCTACATAATGTATTTCAACTGAAAAAAGATTTCAAAATACTATGCAAACTACATACAGCCACTATCAGTTTGAATGAAATGTAGTTATATTTGGGATGACCGACAGACATGATTTAATAAGATTTAATAAGACTGTAACTTATGAAATGTCATATATTACTAAACACAAAAGAGAAACTGAAACAAAATCAAATTCTAAAAGATAGTTTAAGTACTAAAAGACAGTTAAGAGACAGGAATACAACCTGACATCATGACGTACTGTACTTTCATTCTAAACAATTAACAAGTAACGTGTATACATGCTAAACCTGCACCATTATGCTTCCAGTCCTTATCATTATTTGCACAATTCCCAGTCAGTTCAGAACTATGCTTCCACCTGGTTACCTTGCTGGAATTTATGATGCAGTAACTTAAATGGGAGAGTTGAGAGCATTCAAAATTTGAGATGTACTTATACTCCCCAGAAGTCCTCATTCATATACTTAGAGGCCATGACTCATTCTGCTGTCATACTCAGGGATTTATTCAAGTTAATAGCCTTCTGAAATACTTTATTTTAAATCACTTTCTTTGGAAAAGGAAATGTGCAATAAAAATTCTAAATTAATTTATATTGCTATGTCTGCAAATTTTATTTTTACTAACTTGCTATACCCCAATTTTGTGCCCATAAATCAGCAACACGGAGTTCTGAACATACTCTTTTCAGCCTACAGACTGCCCCATAACCCTAGATATGTGCAAGGGAGACACTAGGCTTTCAAACTCAAAGAAAATGTAGCAGAAATCTTAAAATTGCATACATAATATCACTAGGAAATACAAAATTGGTAAGACAGTTCCATTACAAACTTAAAACCAAACTTAAACAGTTATAAGGCTCTACTCACCTATAGCACACATTTTCAGTGCAAGGATTATGCACTTTGACTATGACAAATACATGTTGAAAGTGGGAACGAATATTTTTTGGAGTAAAAGGAAGTGCTCCTGGCTCTTGGAAGACAATGGTAACTATGTCATTTCCTATATGCCTTTTCCTTAGCAGCTAGACAAGAAACATGTATTGAAAAATTAGTTATTAAAAAAAAAAAATAATCACAATTTCTTCATTTTAAAAAACAAAATCAAATACAAACACACACAAAAAAACCTGCCACCAAAATAAATGAAGCTTAATTTTTCAGCTTAATTAATCATATTCTGAATAGCTACAGATAACACTGAAATGCAGTGCAAAAAGGGAAAGGAAATTGGGCTAAATTCACAAAAATACTAGAGTTCTCTTGCATCCCCACATTAGTTCTGCATAGTTTCTGCTCATTTCCCTTTTATTCAATGAGAAAAATATATTTCCCTTATACAATGCATCACTTTTGTAATAAAAAAAGTTACATCACTTGACATTTCTTACTATTCAGAGAACTGTCTCAGTTCCCTCTTTACAGTGTAAGATCTACTTCTATATGAAAAATATAATTCTGCCTTTCTTTCTCAATAAATCTTCACTTTCCATGTTGCATTCTTATTAAAAATTGTCCTTATTTATTTTTTTTAAAAAAAGAAGAAACCCAGATTATAATGGATACTCATCACAAATTTTAACAACTGCGTACTTGAGAAACAGATCTGAGACTCACGGAGAATCAATACATATTAGAAACTCATTAATTAAAAACTTATTCTTGTAATTGGTAGGTTTTATTATCAAAACATATTGAAGGAATAATTTAAAGTACTAAATCTTTGTTACGGGCTAAAAATGAATAAACACTATAAAACATGTCCAGCAATAAGGGACCACTTCTTCCTCTCCACCCCCAAAAACTCCCAGCAAATCAACACCGTAAAATGACGTTCACTTTCCCCACAGAAGTGTGTATCTCAAATTTTTACACCTTTTTTCTTAAATACCTTTGCTTACAAAACATCCATGTATATTATCAGATGGAAAAAAGTTTTCTAGTATGTGCTACATTTTAAATATCCACCCAAAGACAAGAACTTGCATCGTCAACCAATAGCATACAGACACTAAAAGCTTTACCTTAGCTCACGTGTAACTAAAAGGGATACAAGAATAAATTTATTTGAAAACTTTATGACAGAACAAATTTCTCTATCAAGCTGATTTTACAGAGCACAATCTTTCTAATAAAAGAGTATTTGTTCATATTTTCTCTGTTCCCTTAAAACCCAGTATTTCAGATACCAACAAAAAAAGCAAAGTTACACATGCTAAAGCCTAAGAATCATGAGTATGTTTCATTATATGTCCTAAAATAACACAAAAGATGGTATTCTAAAAGTAGTAAGGGCCAAAGCCACAATTTTAAAGTACTCGGTATATCTGTGTTATTCTAAACAAAATCAACATCCCAAATGCAGATTAAGAAATAAAACTTACTCAATGTAACTTTAAAACAGATATAAGAACAGAGACTAATACTTGGTATAAATCATTTGGCTCAGTCAATTTTCCATGTCTTTATAAGCAAAATAACTGGCTAATTGAACAATTTAAGAGACACATCCTGTCGCGTACAAATTACTATGTGGAACTGTGAGACAGGTGTACTTCAATTTGCTGAGCTACTCAATCATACAATTAAATCATAGTAGTGAAGCAGAAGTTCATGTTTAGAGGTTGTTATTATCTCACAGGTTGGAATTTATACCACAATTAATTTTTTAAGAAACCTTCCAATTATGAGGTACAAGGTGACTCATTTCTGTCTTTGTTATATAACTGCCCAATTACACTTTCTTGCCATAGTGGCTCATGCCTATACATTTCCACAGAGCAAAACTGTAAAAATTAGAAAGCAATATCCCATTTAAAGTTAGATTTATTTCTCAAGACAATCACTGTTTTCAAGATTATTTTCTGCTTTTGTATTCCTCCTATGAGGCTCTGCTTGCCACCATAGGTTGCTTAAGCAAGAATAGCAGTCATTTAATAAGAGGTACATTTTAGAGATGCTTAAAATTTTACTAGTAAACATAGGCTTTTCAAAATTATGGCAGTTTCTGTATTATATTCATAAAATATTTTTCAGGAGCTTAGACCTCTAAGAGGCACAAAAATTAGGCAATTATAACTCACGTTATCATTGTCAAGAACCTTACCAAGCTTGTGGAGATCTTAGGGACTTTTTCAACATTTTACAATAAAATCAGTGTAACATAGTTATAAATAACCGTCATGCATAAGTGGTGAGTGAACTTTAACACAGTGTAAAGGCAAAACACAGTTGTGGCTGAGTGCAGAGTATCATAATGCAAAGAACTTTAAAAGGGAAAAGTCTGGAACATGGAAAGAAGTGCTCTGGATAGGGTAAAGGAATAGGAAAAGAATAATGAATGGAGAAGGAGGGAACACACTTCCCTTGGAAATGTGAGGTAAGGATAGCGTACTGAAAATGAAAAAGGAACTGAAGGAAACTGGAACTAGACAAAAGAGATTTATAAGGGACCCTTCTCTAGTTTCTACTCTGTAACCTGTATTTTCCTCCCAGCTTTTACTTCCTAGGGTTTCGGG
>JBAFWW010006475.1:13186-41822 GCA_036873685.1 Agapornis canus
GTTTTTTTCCCCCTTTCCGTTTTCCCCCTCCCCCCCCTGTTTGGGGGTTGGTTGAGTTTGGGGGGGTGGGGGGGGGGGGAGGGTGGTGTTGGTGTTGTATATTTTCTTCTTTTTTTTTCTTTAAATCTGCCTTTCTAACATTCTAGCATACTCTAAGGAGCCTCGTGCCAATATAGAGCACAACAGGAACTCTCCACAGGCTACACAGATTACAGACAATTACTTACAGTAATGAGATGTCAAACACTTTGACATCATCCTAGTATCAGCCTAAATTAGCATGGCAGAATCTGAAATTGAACCTAATCAAGCACAGTAAGCAGCCAAAAGGCAATCAGTGAAGATTTGTGTAAAAATACAAGACACACAAAGGGGAGTCTGGTAAGGAAAATATGTTAGAAAAGCAGAATCTGTTGGATTAAAAATATTTATGCCAAATAATAGTCACTACATTAATTTTGAGATTTTAACTACTCAATTCTTAATCTCCAGATATGCATCTCTGAAGAAAAGTACTGTCTTAAAACAGTGTTTTATATAGGTTATATATAGGTTATGCAAAGCCATAAAAATCTACTCCTTCTATGGAATTTCAATAGCCTATTCAAATTGTGAAACAACATGGAATTCTTGTTGAAGTAGTACTGAAATTCATAAGTGAAATAGCAGAATATTCTTTATTGAATTAAATAATGAAATATTAAGAGTCACATAAGAAAATATTCAAATTTTTTTTAGCATATTTCTAAAATAAGTGATTTGAAAAGTTTGATTTTTGTTTTAGTGCTAAGTTTTTAGATACTACCGAAACTGGAAACAAACAGCAAAAGATATTTCATCAGATCTGGTTAAACTGAGATTGGTATAACCATGTCTTGTTACCCCAGCCACTTTAACAGTAGCTTAAATTCAACAAGTTTAATTATTGCATATCTGATTTATTTTTAATTTTTCATCAAACCAGGTGAAAACTGATTATTTGAACTGATTTGGACTGACCAGGTCTGACCACGTGTACACAAGCAGAGTGCAAATGTGTGAACGGGAAACTTGCAAGGGAATGATTTGGAAAGGGACATCGCAAAGGTAAAGTTTAAACGGGAAAGCCTTGAACTATGATTTGAAGAAAAGGCCAGTAAAGGAAAAGGAACTGTCCACACCAGGGCTGGTAGTCTCTTCTGTCCTTGGGAAGGAGCAGCTGACTTTAAAATTCCCAGCCTATGTTGCAGCCAAAGTGAAAATTACCTTGCTCTTTGGATCTCCTGCTGGCTCTAAAACTAGAGGGATGTCCTGATCAGGGACCAAGCAGGGCGTAGTTATGTCCTGGAAGAAGCAACAAACAGTTCTGGTGTGGCCTATTCTTGGCTCACAGGTATTTGGAATATAAGCAATGCTCTGCGTTTGCTCACTAAAGGCTGTAGCTGTAGACGATGAAGAGTGACTCTATACCTTGGCCCAGTAATTACCAAACAAGGGATATGGGCATAGGATGTAATAATATCAACATGAAGTACATACACAACATGCTAGCAAAAAGTAACTATTGAATGTGGGTCTCCATTGCTAACATAACCTAAAAGAAAAACTACCATGGTCCCTAACTTCCCCTTACTTGGGTATGTAGAGTTAGTGAGCCAAACCCTGAAGAAACAAAATTCATGTTCCACAGCACCTGTAGGTCTCTCTCTTGGACACAATGGATTCAACTGCATTTGTGGTCTTCAGCATTTAAAATGTCTTAAGGAAAAGGATCTAATCAATTTTTTGTCCTAGCTTTTAAGAAATAACGCTGTTGATATATTTCACTCTTCAGTGGGTATTTTGGAATTAAACTGTAATAGAAAAAATTACACCATGATTATTGATCCCTTTTGCACATTAAGGCTTGCTAAATTCTGATCTTTTGGGTGTGTTTGTCATGTTTCCTTAAGACAGTGTCCATGCTGTGGAAATACTGCTAGATCCCAGCACCTTAAAAAAATAATGTGGAGGGTCTTCAGTAGGCATACTACTTGAACTTGGAAAACTGCCACATTATTTTGATCAAAGGAAGTAATGAATAATGTGGTGATGCTACTAAATATTGAACCTGTTAAAGTGACAATGAAGACAGCTTACTAAAACACTGTGGGAAGGACTGCTTGTTGCTGGGGAAAACCATGGAGTTAAAATCAGGGGATTTTGCTGTACACAAGAATTGGCAACTAATTACAAAGAAAGACACTTAGGGAAATGATGAAACTGAAAGGAAGGCACAGGAAGAAATGAACAGGACAGTAGTAGGGGGGTGGCTGAGCAACACAGCAGTAAGCTGACAAACAGCAAACAATGATGAAAATAAGTGGATCATGGCAAGAGGACATTCTATTCTCACAAACAACAGAAAGTCGTGAAAGACAACAACAAAAGTAATAAACTCCCAGTAAGGCCATATTTACTGTCAGTGCCTGTGATTAGCTATGAAAATATTTTTTCCTTTTAAGACAAGCTCATTCAGTGCATTATACCTTCTTAATAGTGTACAGTTTTCCCTAATTACATGTGCTTTCCATTCAAAGATTGTTATGATTGATTACAGAGAGAACAACTCCTAATGTGTTTAGTAAATTAATCCTGTCTTGTAATAAGATGTAAGTGAAAGTTTAGAAAAGTGGAACCATCTCTAATCAGTGATGATGAGCAGACACCTTGATTGCTAGTTATTGGCACAGTTGAGTGTGTGTTGCAGCTGAATTTTGTCTACTGAGAGCCACACATTTTAAGGTGTAATCTAAACATTCATATTATTCACAAGGTGAAGAACTTCTGGTTTCTGATTCCTAATATAGTTTCTAAACCCTAAGTGTAATGAAGTAAAATTTGTAGTTGTCTTAACTGTTCAATTGAAACAGCTCTTCAAACAGAACATTATGCACTATTTAAAATACATAAATACATTATATACTTTCTTCTATTTCAATTTTGATTCATCATTTCTCAAGAATTTTAATATTTTCTTTTATCTTATTCTGGCTGCTTTGACACATCTCTCTTTATTTCCACAAGACCTATTGATAGGGCAGACATCAAAGATACAACTCACATATGGTTTAACAATCAGTAACCACCTTCTGTATGCTGTTCAGTAAGAGAGATAGAATCTTTATCTCATGACAACCCTCCAAAATGACTGAAATCTTTGTATCTTTCATAGCAATGAGAGAATATTCTAAAACTCAATATATCCAACACTTCTTTCTGCAGATGTAGAAAAATGCAGATTAGTATCTCAGAAAGTTACAAACTATTATCAGTATGTCCTATGAGCAATTCTGCTTTAAGTGCTAATGTTGGTATATTACATCAAATGTGCTTGTACTTCTCAATTCAGTCGCAAGAAATATCCAAGGCAGGCAAGACAAAGTAACCTTACTGGTGCACTGCACACTTTGGATGCTGTGCCGCTTTTTAGCCACCCTTAATGCTTTAAAGGTGTCCCGAATTATTACTTAAACAAAAGGAATTCACCAGAAATAAGTACACTGCAGTTTTCTGCCTTTCCAAGCAGAAAACTTGAAGGATACAGTTAAGCATTTATTACTAAGCTGACACATTCATAAACATTTCGAGATCTGTAATGTAAGGATTAAGCGGAACAATTAAAAAAGATCCTATTACATGCATATTTTAACCATAAGACTATTTTCAAACTTAATTCTATTTGATGCTTAAAACATATATGATGTAAATCTAGTCTAAACTGAAAACAACTCATTCACCACAAGCAAAATTATTTTATAATAATATCATGAAATGGGGGAGATGATAGGATAAGTTTCTTAATTATAAAGCATAAAATCCTAAGATTTCTAATGCCTTCTTTTTCAAGGGAAAAAAATTACAAGTCATACTTCCTACAAAGCAACTCAGTTTTAAATCAGTATTACCACCTCAAATCAAAACCCCTCAGTGTCAAACATTTACAATGTAAAATTACAATGAAAAGTTAAAAAAGCCATACCTGTTGCCTGTTACTGGGCATGTATGGAAGCATTGTTGATACATGAAACATTAATTCATAATCTTTATAGGTAGTATAGAGGGAATGAGTTCCTGTTGAATCAGCTGAAAATGAATTCAATTGCAGTAAGGTCAGTAAAACAGAACATTCATAGTACTTTCTAGGACACCACTCTTTGCATACTGTGATTTAAATCTATTAATGCAACTTAAAACTTTTTTCAGTAAAACAAAACTGGTTTGGATCATGTAAAGATCTACTCTTTAGTTTCATATTATGAAATAGAAGGGTCCTGCAAGAAATTGCACAGGGAGTTTGCTGCCTATGAGGCCTAAACGACTGAACTTTGAATTTATTAGCATTTCATGAAAAAGACTGTTAGCTACTTGAGTATAGTCTTACATAATGCATAGTTTTCTTTTTTAGAACACTAATAAGGACAATTGACTAATCCCATACTTTACTGAAAATAAACTGACACTACTTCAAATCTGACATTAAAACACATACTGCAGAACAGAAACTTTAAAAACATAAGATACATACATTGTAGTACAATGTCAAATGGCAACCTGTGCCAGTGTTTTCACAGGAGAGGTGCTCCAGCCCTTTCTTTTTTTATCTTTTATTTTTTTTTCTTGAGAGGTTTGTTTGTTTGTTTGTTTGTTTTTGGGATTTTTTTTAGTTTTTATGTCTTCTATTTGGAGGTTATTAACGGAGTTAGCATTTCAGAATCTTTGCAGAAAATTGAGTTTTAATCTGCAATCAAATTCATCATTCAGAATATGATCTGAATCCAGACATATTCACCTTCTTTAATATGTATGGATTATCTAAGTAAGCGTAATTAAAGTAGGAGGCTGGGAGCACCCTAATGAATCAAAACAACTGTCTATTTTTCTTCCCTTTTTGCATGTTCATTCATTTTTTAATATTATTTTATATTATCAACACCAATAACCATTTTCTAGCATTCACCTGCACACACTGTTTAAGGTTTGGGAGGTCTGGTTTTGTTTTAAATAGCAATTGTATTCCAAAAAGTAATTAATTGGCCACGTTAATTCTCCAGCCAAAAGTACAGAAACATACAATTAAGTGTAAAACAACAACCATACTGTATTTGCAGCCTAGATCTGAAAACATCTGTGTGTGTGTGTGTGTATAATTTTGAACACATTCACATTACAACTGGCTTCATCAGTTATGTTTGCACAATAATAAAATTACTTTCATTTCTTAATATTGATGTAATATATGTTACAGTTACACTAAAAATAGGGAGCATAATTTCCACTGAAGTTTCTTAAATAAAATGTTGCTTAAAAAAGCAAACATTGTCACACTACTCTTAAAATCTTTGCTGAAAAATATAATTCCATTATAACCTTTTCATGGCATTTTAGAAAGACAAAGTTTTGAAGAGATACAAGGAGAAAACAAATTATATTGCAGAATACATGTATCTGCTTAAACTACACTGATCTCAGCAATCGTACTGCCTGAAACCTTTTGCAATTAGTTATTAAATAAAGTTAATTTATCTTGATCAAATACTGTACAAAACAGTCCTTTAAAAATGCACTAAAGAGGGGCAGAATAGAGTTTGTAGTTAATATATTCCACATGTTCTTCCCATTTGCACCAGGTCTGGCTTGGATGGAGTTAATTTCTTTCAAAGGAGACCATTTGGTGCTTTGTTTTCTAGATGTGATCAAACCAGTGTGGCTAACACACAAATGTTTCAGCAATCGCTGAATGGTGGTTGCACAGCATCAGAGATTTCTCTTTTCCTGGTGTGTACTCCAGGAGAGGGCAAGAGTTTGGGAGTGGACACAGCTAGGACAGCTTACTCAAATTGCCCAAAGATATATTTCATATCATATAACATCATGTTCTGTAGTCAAAATGGAGTAGAGGTAGTTTTCCCATGGTAGCTGTTGCTCAGAGACTGGCTAGGCGTCAGTCTGATGATGAGAGAGAGAAAGTGATTGCCTTTGCATCACATGTCTTTGTGAGGGTGGGTTTTGTTGGTTGGCTGGTTGTTGCGGTGGTAGGTTGTTTTTTAGTGGGTTTGTTTTGTTTGGGGGGTGTGTGCATGTTTGGTTTTATTCCTTTCTTTCCTTGATTTTACTGAACTGTTTTAATCTCAACTCACAAGTTTTTCCTGATTTGCCCTTCTGATTTTCTCCCCTACTCTGTTGTGGGTAGAGTGAGAAAGAAAGTAAGTAATGGGCGCGCTTACCAGACAGACAAGTCAACTGTCAACAACATTCTACATCCTACTATCCATATGAAATGGACCAATCAATCCCTTATCAAAATATTCAAGAAACAGACCAAATTAAAACAAAAAATCTTTTCAAAGAAAAAACAAAACCAAAACCAAAACCAAAACACAGCTAGTCAAGCGTTTGGGAATATAAAGACTTCTTAAATGTGAACACTAGAAAAACTGAGCAAGAAACATTATGCCAACCAAAAATGTAGCTACTAGAGATGAAATTATTACACTATTCTGAACCTGCAGGCAGTCTGATCAAGGTATTATCCAATTATAAATATGACATACTATACTACTTGTTGTGCCATGCTATTTAAAAAAAAAAAAAAAAGAAAAATATTATAATTAAGACAGTATTTTTCATTTAATATCAAACTGAAGACTATATCTTTGTGAACTCTCTTAATTCCTTTCTGTGTTACAAACTCAGCCAACATATCATAACAGGTCAAATTCATTAATGACACAAAAGAGTAGTAAAACATTAAAATGATGTTATTGAATGATATGTACACAATGCCAGTCAGCAATGCACATTCATAGTGAAGCATGGAAAAAGTAGAAACTGAATTTGCTTGGCAGACCAGCACACATTTTCAGATGCAAAAATTACTAGGTGATACTGGGACGTGCTCTAATTGGGGTAAAAAACAAAACCAAAAAACCCCTTACTCCTTTGAATTTTTCATCCCTATTCATCAATTCATCTCAGAAGTCTGACATCCACAGTGCACTAATAAGCATTGCTACACATTAATTTGAAAAATTTGTTATTATTCTGAACTGAAATAGGATGCAGTAGTCTCTATCGAGCCTGAATTATTAAAGTGAAACAAGCATGGATATAAGTGAAGCAGTAATAATGGTAATAAAAATAAATGTGGTGCTTACGCAGGTTGACAGGGCTACAGAATTGCTGTTTTCCTACCTTGTAAGTCATAAATTAGAATTTGTCACAGGATTCAGCTTACTTTTTTCACCATTTCCTATCACTACTACAGATGGAAAGACTTCCTGAACTGAAAATCTGGTCTCCCTTCACTGGAAAAACATAAAGTTTTATAACCAACTTCACATATCTCAACTCCCTCTGGAGACTGGCTTAGGGACAGCATGTCTTCACCTGGAACCAAGTACAATGTACATGCACTAAGTAGTTCCAAAAATTGTAATATGAATCATTAAGTCTCTCCTAATGTTGTACAGGACATGACAGGGTATCAGAGCACTACCAGTTTGATAACGGAAGAGAAATCCTTCAAATCCTTCTATAACTACAACACCAATCAGTGTTCAAAATGTACAAATAATAAATAAATAAATAAATAAATAAATAAATAAATAAATAAAATCCAGGTTTATTCCAGTTAAATGAAGTCTGATTTTGAAGTAGTAAAAACACATAAGAGATTCCTAAAAACTGGGCTAGGATGGATAGATAAGTGGCAGGAGGACCAAAGAAGCAAATAAAAGGACTTTTCAATTCTCAGATATCTGTGACTATCTCAAAGGCAAAATATCCCTTGCAAGGAAAGATCTTTCCATTATTTCCTTTAACTACATCTTCCCAAGCTTCTTTCTTGGCAGCTTATCTGTAATAGTTAAGGAACTCTCCCACTTGATGACAACAGTGTAGAATTCACACACAAGTAGCTCTATTAATTAATTCACACACAAGTAGCTTTGCTAATTAAAACTTTGCTAATTAAAATATTTCTTTTGTTATCCACAGGCCATAAACAGTACATAAAAAAAGTTCTATTTTCAGGATGCAATACACAAGCTACAGTAAAAATTAGGATACAAATCAAATCACAGAATTAGAAAATGGTTTGGTTTGAGAAGGACCTTTAACGATGATCTAGTCTAATCCCACTGCAATGATCAGGACATTTTCAACTAGATCAGGTTGCTCAGAGCCCTGTCCAGCCTGGCCTTAAATGTATCCAGGGACAAGGCTTTTATCACCTCTCTGGACAACTTGTTCTAGTGTTTCATTCTCACTGTAAAAAAAAAAGTTCTCTAAAAATAGTATGTTACAATAAAGTAGATGAATACCTAAATATCCTTAAGACCACAGCTCATAGTGATCAGCTCTCAAAATCCTTTAAAACTATATTATACCAAGAATGAGTTAAGTTAAATCTAATGACAGTGAAACACAGTGCTAGTAAAGAAGTATGTCAACATATCATTGACTTTAATAGCAACATTTGAGTTCCTATTTTTGCTACAAGCCCCAACAAATGCGTATAATTAAATATTATACTATTGCACTCAGAGAAACTGAAAGACCTGAGGAAACAGCAATAACAACACAGTGGTCAGGTAGACAAATGATTAACAACTGCTGAATGATACCGTGCTTACTGAGCATATGTGAGAAACTAGGAAACTGACAAAACTTGACCCTCAAATATAAATATCAGTATGTATGTTGAGTAAAAACCACAAAAAATGAGCAGTAATAAGGAAGTAAGGAAAACTGTCCTTTGCCATGTATTTTTGAAATAATTTTTTTGCCTTTTTAAGGGTAAGATGTTAAAGTACAGCTGGAAATTCTAAAATATATCACTCACATAGTATGATTTTGACTGAGTGCAAACAAATGAAATAAATTGTTTTGATTTTCAGTTCTAATAATGCCTCAGAAAAAGTAAGCAAACTTTCAGACAAGGTCTGATATATGCTTTTATCATAATGCTTCATCTTCCTCATTTACCATATAATATTACTAATCAAACCCCAAAGTCACGAGCATGAAAAGACAGGATAGGATGTGCAGTAGATCAACTGAATAATTATAGTTTCTGCTATAGATTGGAAACATAACTTACTTTTATTATCTAGCTGAGCCCTGTATTTACTAAATCCTTTTAGTCGTACTCTCTGGCCCAGCAGATCAAGGAACTCTTCAAAAGCTGGTCCTGCCATCTCATTGTTATACATTTCTTCCTCTGTGCTTTGGCCTGCTTTGCAGTAAAGGATACCAATTTTATGTTGAAAACTCAGCTGAAATAAAAAACATAAATAAAGCAAAAGAGAAAATACAGAAGCAAAGTCAGTAACAGACCAAATATTAACAATTAAAATATTAACATTGTTATGTTCCCTGGCAGAAGATACCTGAAAGTGAAAAAAATAAATGTTCTGATTTGGGAAACTAAATCGCCACACAAAGAAACCAAAACCAAAACAAACAAAAAAACCCCTGCAGCAATAAAATCTGCAACAACTATCTGGAAAGAAAACTGGGTTGACACTATCCAAGCACAGATAAAAGCAGCCCATGAAGGCTTTTGACTTAGTTATTTAGAAAAGCACTCTACCGCACATTACAGTATGAGAACTTTTAGTGTAACTATCAACTTTTTGTATAACTATCTTCTCTCTCAAATTCGTAAGAGTGAGCTTATTTTGCCTTATTTCTACTGCTTAAAGTTCAGTGCAGTTCAGTTAAAACAGGCCCTTAGAACAGTAATGTCTGTCAAGTGAAATCTTTTGCCCTCCCCATAATACCATCCATTGTTAAAAAATTATACCCTATTTTCAGAAGTATACTTCAAGCTAGGAAACAGATTTTTGTTAGTTTTGTTAAAGAAACTAATCTCAATTCTAGAACATTAAAAAGAGATAAATTATTTGTAAAAAAACCTGTATAACAACTAAAAGAAGTATAAGAGATGATTATTCCTTGAGTATTGCCTTATTTTCTTAGATTTTATGTGTACTTAAGACAACAAACAGGAAACTGCCATGTGAATGCATTATTCCTATTATTCTTAACTGACACCTTTTAGAGCTTCACAAATGACAGACAGCATCAGTCACACACTTAAGACATTTATCTATATTCATGATTCAGATCAATTCTCATGGTGCAGACTTCTCTTAATCAGACTTCAGGATTACAGTCTAAAGTGTGTTTTGCAAAGATGGTATATATTCCTATTACAGCAAGGGTCACAAGAACAGTCTGCTTCTCATTTCTCATACATAACACATGGTCTGCCATGCTAAGTATAATGTAAAACTATTGTACCATAGACTTGTTATTGCATCAACATTTTACCACAATGGTTGGGGTTTTTTTGAGGAAAAACTACACGATGAGAATACTAAAAGGTTGATTCAACAAAACCTACTTATATAAAAGAAGAAAATGTAAAAAATATCATTCCAGGCTTCAAAAAATGCTGCATTTATCCATTTTAAGTGGAGAGTTGTACATAAGGGAGCTGCCAATAGTCAATTAAAAAAATAAACAACACAAAACCAAAACCAACAAAACAAACAAAACCAAAAAACCTCCACAAACAAACAAACCAGTAGAAAACAAAAACCCAAACAAAACAAAAAAAGAGAAAACCACTACTCAAATCCTCATCAACCCTGGAGAAATAAAAGCTTTCACTATGCTTTCACTATCCTAGACTTCTATGTTTTCATAATGCTACTGCCTTTTTAAACTAGTATCCTTTTTTGTCTCACATGCAATTCAAGATCAAACTCAACAGCATTCCTGGCTTAATTATTTAATTTCATAAACAATCGACACACAAAAAAATCTCCAATATAGCCAAGACAATGAAGATTTTTGAAGGTCATAGATAGACTCTTTAACAAGTATCTCACACCAAAAGGTAAATGTATTAAAATGAAGTAACAGGGAAATGGTAGACTATTAAAGTCAACAGCAAAACACTTCATAACATCAATTGGGCCAAAAATTCTTTTTGTACTATGAAGTTAAGCCTATCAGTGGGACAATTTCCTCTCATTTTAACTAATACGAACAGGCCTAACTCCATGTTAGCAGATCTATATTCGTGCAATGCACACTCTGAATTTGGTCTACTGGTGTAGAAAACCTACAGCACAGCAGGAATAAGACTAATGTATGATGGAACCCCTCCCACCGCCCTGGTGAGCCCTAGTCTGTCCCCTCACTGTGACAACTGCTTAATGTAAGGGTGAGCCCTTATGGAACATACTTGAGTAGGAGGCCACTGACCAGAGACAAGTTAGGAATGAATAACAGACCCAGTAAGGACAGGAATGAGGAATGGTACTGCAGTAAGTTTTCACTCTAGCGGCACAGAACTAGGAGCTATGACAAAGTTTGGATTTGGAAGAAGGATGACCATCTGAAATAAAAGCAGATTCTGGGTTACAGAGGCTCTTCAGGAGCTGCCTGAGTCAGACTCCTGAACTCTGCAGCATGGCAGGGTTGAGATACTGCTTGATCTTCTCATCTCCTTTTGATTGGCATTAGATACTATCAATACAGAGTGCTTCCTTGTTTGGTTCCCATTTTGAAGTGCTGCCTGGAGAGAGTTAGGTATTTCACAAAAGGTTCCAGACTGCATATCCAGAATATTTTATTCAGTGGAAAGCTAGCATGAACATTTAATGGAGGAAACTGGAATAGAAATGGTCATATAAACACTAGATTACCAGAAGCAGTGCTGGTACTTGGCACTTCCCAGCAAAGACTTAAAATGATTGTGAACACATGCCACCTCTACTCCAGCTCTGTGTCAACTAGTTTGTCTTAAGCCACAGGGAATTTAAGTTGATTTCCTTGATTTCACATTAGAATTGAGGTGTAGAGAAGGTAAATGCTAGCTGAGTCACCAACAATAGGGGGACAAATAACAGTAATGAATCACTTGGGCAAAATATTCAGCCTGGAAATATTCAGTCATACTCCTTCTGTGTTTCCGGGGACACCAGTCATTCCTGAATTTGTTCACGAATACCAATATAGTTCAAAACAGGAATGAATTATTCCTCTATCTTCCAAAACAACCTACCAATCTCATGGTTTAAACATTACCCTAGCAGACACTGAAGATGAGAATCTGAAACTCCCCACCCCAAGGAAAAAATCCTGAGTTCTCAGTTCCTGGGCAAGCACCATAAACAGTACACAATTATGTCAAAATTTGATTCTACCAACACAACCGTTCCTTAAGAATGTAGCAGCAGCAATCTCATTTGCAGCAATATGAAGCTCTTACCCATATGCTAGGAGCACTCATGACTAGAAAATTAAAAGACTTAAGCAAAAGAACTCTCATACCACAATCACATGGACTGTGCAGAAGCAGAAGTTGATGTACCTTTAAAAGTAAGTGCCTAAGGAAGAAGTAACTAAATGAGCTTTGGCAGGATCATCTCATCTGGCACATTTAACTGCCACAGAAAACTATTGGAATATTTAAAACTGATAAAGTTTGACAGCTTTGAAACAGTACCACATGCTTATTTAAGTCTTTTTAAGTAAATAATTACATAGTCCTGATTACATTATTTTTAAATTAAAAATGTAACATGTAATGTAACACTAAGAACAATTTAATAATGTTACATCAGAAAATAATTTCTAAACCCATTTAGCTAGTTGTGTATGTAATACCTATTAAAGGTGCACAGCAATGTTTTCTGACTCAAAATGACTATGTTCTAGTCAGAACCCCTCACTACTGAATCTTGCTATATTGTTATCTTATACAATATAAATTCTTTAACAATATAGATTCTTTATCATGTAACAACAACTTGTTGACTTTCATCATGAGAAGACTTGAGAGTTTTTCTGGCAAGGAACCTCAAGAGATAGATAGCCACTCAATAGCCACTAAATGTAGTGCAATCAAGGTTTCTAATTTCTTTGGGATTTTTGCAAATTGCAGCCTTTGAACTAGAGAGAAGGAAATATCCCCAGAGGGATGTGAAAGGAACCAAAAAATATATATGCAACAAACAACCATTAGCAGAAACAGGGAGAGGAAACTAGGGGGACATTAAAGAGAGAGGTTAAAAAAAACCCACAAATGTCCATGTTATAGATAAATAGTTGACTTTTCTTGTAAATTTACAGCCAAATCTAAGGCTGATTCTCATATGCCAGAATAAACTGTGAAAGTGCAGATTCTTAATACATTCAAATTAGGTCAAGCATCCAATTTGCATTTATTTTCTATTGTCATTTTAGAGATAAAGTTTTAGCCACATGATTCCTCCATAATCCATACTAGATTTCACTGAAAGCTACAAAACAGGTAGAAAATTTAATCAAAACACTGAAATAGTCTTCAGTTTGCTGAGGAACTATGCAAACATTTAATACACCATAATGGAAAATTAATATTATTCTGGCAACAGTATTGATCCTCTAGATCATCATTCATATTTTTAGATTCGCAACACTTCAGCCAACCATCACCTTCAGCTGCCAAGCATAACTCTGTTTGTATTTACTTGATTTATAAACTGAAAGCACAAAGTACATAAGAGTATTAAAGCATAAATGGATCTCATGCCAATTCTATGCACAGCTTCCTACGTTCAAGTAATTATCTCATAATAAAGCAGCACATAAGACACATTAAAATCACATTTTGCTTGGTGACAGACCACTTCAAAACCGGATTGCATTTTCAGACTGATCACCCAAAATAAAAAGTGGTATGTACTGATGTCAAAATTAAGAGTTGATGATAAAAGAATTACTTTGGTTGGTTCAATGGACAATCCCATTTCCAATTTTTGGCAAATATTTATAGTGAGTTTGAGATATATTCATGTAAAATCAAATAAAGTAGTACTCTATACTGCCTAGAACAGCCTGCTCCTCTGAACACTGAATATTATTTATTAGATTAACCTAAACTCACTCTGGTGCTCAAACTGGAAAGACAGAGAGCAGCAGTACATCAGGAACTCTTGGACTCAGAACTAAGCGCTTCTGATTACCCTTTAGTGTTTTACCAGATAAACTGACAGAAGAGTAAATAAGGACATCTGGCAAAATGAATTTTCAATTAGAAGTCCTCCTCAAAGACTACATTGAACAAAAGTAGTAAAATATACATACAAAACTAAATATTCTACCCAAAAAAAGCAATTCTCTTCTTCTGTCTATGCTTACTTGATTTTGAGCAACATTTTCAACCACAAGGGAAGACAAAAGAATTCTGGTTTACACCACCAATGTTATGTTAGACACAATCACCACATTCAAAACTGAATTAGCATTAAAAAATAATTATACCGCCATCATAATGAACTGGATCCATCAGCTGATTCAACTCCAGCAGACAGATACTGACTTTTGTCTAGAAAGCACAACCTTCACTTTAAACCATTTTTTAAAAACATTGTTTTAAAATTTGATTTAAAAGCCATCACAAGCCTATCCTTCAAAGGATATTCAGATACTATAAACTCAATCACTAGTTTTGAAAGAAGCAGATTCACTATAATGAACCTAATAAGTGTCATCATTTTCCTTCCAAATATAAGCCATATGAATATTTCATTGCCAAGCAGTTATTTCATTAGTGTTAATCACAACTTCAGTTGTTTGAACCCAGAAGCATTCTATTCTAGCAAGGTTACTGCAAGTTAATCAGAAAACATTATTGCAAGAAAACACCCAAACTTTTAAATACAGACTTAGTTAAATCCTTTTGCCTCCTTACCTATACACAACATCAATAAAATGTTAGATGCATTTTTATTTGCATTCAGCATGTGTACAAATACAAGTGCAAATACAGATTGTGAAATCGCTTCCTGCCGATGTTAGAAGCTCAGTTATAATCTTTCTCTCACTCATCTAAAGAGAATCTCCATAGACCAAATTTTGACTTTTCCTAAGCTGCAGTGTACTTTAAAAATAATTCTCTCAGAAAAGCAAACGTCATTTTGTCAATGAAAATACACAAGTATCTCGAAAACTAAGGAAGTAAATGGTTCACATTAGAGATCCATGTTTATTAAGATTGCCTGAAAAATTAGTATTATATGAGTAGTTTTTAAAGAAAAGTCATGTGCTACATACCCCTTGTTCATCCAGTTTAAGCAGCTGTTCAGGTACTTTGGGTGAATTGGAAGCTTGCCTCAGGCACTGAATGCTCAGCTCTGGTATTACATACTCTAGTACCTCTTTGAGAGGCAGACCTCTTGCTGTGCCATGCCGAGCAGTGGATGGAATAGCATCTTCTAAAATCGCTCCTCTAAGTGTAGTAAGCTGCAGTAAAGGTAAAACACACCAAACATTTTTAGAACTAAATGACTTTCAAAGGTATAAACTTAAGAGTTTAGCAAAAGCTTGGAAGATAAAGGGAAGAAACAGATCCATATTTTTAACTTTTTAACCAGTAAAAAATTACTAAATACCTTTTAAAGAGGAGACAGGGTCTTATTGTCTCAGGGACAAATATATTTGTTGTTTAAAGAAACCCACTGATAATCTTATTAACTTATTCTAATTCCTAAGACTTACAGTTTTAGGAAAAAAAATGTTTAAAGCAGATGGGAAACTAAAAATTGTTAATTTTAATGCCATACTACCCTATCAGGCACAGTAGTACAACGTGGTGTCGGATAGATGAGATCAGCCATAGCTAATAGCACCTTTATTTAACCTGTCCACCTATGTTTTAAGCCACGTTGCTTTATATTCATGGGATTTGGTAAAGAGAGAGTAATTTCTTAGAAGTGAATCAGCTGAATCACTTCTCCACACATACAGACACACTCTTTTTTTTGCAATAAAAGAAAAACCTAGCCTTATATGTAAGAATATATATATATGTATGTATCTGTTTCTATATCTGTAAAAGCACATGAGCCCAGAGATATCAGGTCTAACTAATACTTCTCTATGTTCTAATCACAATAAAAGCAATAATCCTAAGCATATGAAAATATATAGTTGCTTGCTACAATAGCATAGTGTACTTTCATATGAATCAAAGCTAGTTGCTGTGATAAAGAAGAATTTAGTTTGCAAGATATATTAATTCACTTGAAATAGAAGTTATGAGACATATTCTTCCACAATAAGCAAGCAATTCTTACAGGACAATTATTGTTATCAACATATTAATACTCCTTCCACAAATCATGTATGTAGAAGTACAGAAAAACATCTCACAGAAAAAAGCTTCGAAGAAAGTATTTTGAAACAAAATATCAAATACAAATAAGTCATAGTACTAGCTTTCATATTTTTTCCCTCCCATTTCCTCTACATTTCTTAATCTTTTATTTCTGTCATTAGAAATTTAACATCAAGCAGCTTGATCCAAACTTATCTTTAATTTTGTTCTTATCATCTGTTCCCTGGCTTGCCCCTTGCAGTTCCCTTCAGCAAACTTACCTCTTTTTGGATGCTTGCTCAAAAAGAGAAAATTATTATTCAGTACAGAAGAGGAAAACTGTTCCAGGAGTAAGGTACTAACGGTACAAGAAACATCCTTTTCACACTAACAGGTTTATTTTCAAAGTTAGCAACTTATCCACAGCCAAACATCTAGCATCCTAAATTCCAAGTTAACTTTTCAGTTCCTTTGCAGAATTACTGAAAGATCATTACCTCACTTGTCCTGAAAACTATACGATAGTTGAACTGAGATCCTTCTTTCTCCTTGGCATCTTCAACCTTCTCCCTCCGGATGCTGACTGCTACAGGTCCAAGATTTTCATCTATTCCAAAGTAGTTCTGATGCTCTTTTGCACAGGAGCGAATGAAGAGAGAAGAAATTAATGAAATATGGATCTCCCAGAAAATGTTCAACAAATCTCATTACAAATTTCTGCAGCAGGGAAAAAAAATAATAATTGAGCTGTGAGATCTGTAAATACACTGTCTTGTGATTTTCTGAACTGCACAATAAGTACATATATTACAAAATGCTCATTTTGATGAGCAGAGTGATGACTCATCTAACTCAAAATACTGCAACTACTACTACTATGAAATAATATTCTGTTGCATTTTTTCTTACTGTGAAATTAACCATTTTGCTTGATCCTGTAAGAAACAACTTTGGAGAATCTATATCTACATAAAGTCTTCAAAAAAAAGCTAAAAGTCTTCAAATGAGGTGCTACGCAGCTTTATTAATTTCATTCGGTTTATTCTTATTTAAAGCTTTACATTCAAAGCAGCAACTCAGCTTTAACAAATGACAACTGAGACTAGTTACTCTCCAGTCTTTGATGAATAGTTTAATTCAAACCTTGAGCCAACTGGCCCAGTCTTGGAGAGCAAAGCCCTACCAACAGGAAAGAAAGATCAAGTTAGAGACCATTTAAGCAGACTAGACACACTCAAGTCCATGGGACAAAACAGGATACATGTTGAGAAAACTACCCAGTGTTACTGTTAGACCACTCTTTACTGCCTTTGAAAGGTCATAGTAAGTAGTTACAGCCACCTTTAAAAAGGGCAAGAAAGAGGGTCTGGGAAGCTATAGACTAATCATCATAAACTTTAGTTCCCAGGAAGATTAAGGAACAATTTCTCATGGAAGACATTTCCAGGCATGTGAAGGACAAAAAGATGCTTAGAAACAGCCTGCATAGATTTGCCAAATGCAAATCATGCATGACCAACCCAGTTGCTTTCTACAATGAGATGACTGGCTTTACGGATGAGGAAGGAGCAATGCATGTCACCTACTTGTACTTCAGCAATGCTTTTTACACAGTCTCCCACAGTAACCGTGCAGCTAAGCTGAAAAGACATGGTTTGAACATGCAAATTACAAGGTGGTCATAAACTGGCTGGACAGCTGACCCCAAAGAACTGTGATAAGCAACATGAATTCCAGTTAGTGGCCAGTCAGTAAAAGGTTTATTGAAAGTTGGAAATGGAGCTGTTACTGTTTACTATGTCTTTAAATTAGCTAAATGATGAAATGGGTGTCTGCATTTCACTGCCCACTTTCCCTTTCCTCTGGAGGCAGCTACTGCTGAGATGGGACAACTGAGCTTCCTGGGAAGCAACTCCTAACCCAGTGACTCTTTCAACCCGACATGATAAAACAAACTGTCCCCTTAGACAACCTGAAAAAAATGGACTGACTAAAATCTCATGAAGGCCAACAGTAGTCCTGCATCTGGAAGAGAGCAAGCTCATACAACAGCACAAGCTGGGGACCAAGTGCCTTAGGAACAGCTCTGTGTAAAAGGACTGAGGACCCTGGTGAACAACAGGCTGCACAGCAGGCAGCAGGACCCCCTGCAGAAGTGAAGGCTAACCACACCCTGGGCTGTACAAGGAAGCACATACCAGCAGGTCCAGAGAAAACATTATGCCTCTCTATTTTGCACATTTGAGGACATATAATGAGCAGTGTCCAGTTCTGGACAAAGTGGGACAAGGCCAGCAGACAACTTCCAAGACAGTTACGGGTTGGAGCATATAATAGATGATGAGACTAAAAGAGATGGGCTTGTGCAGCCTGGAGAAGAGCAAGTTAAGAGGGGCTATATACTTGCAGGATACCATTAGCTGATGGGGCCTTATTGAAAAGGGAGAGCCACTCTTCTCTAGGGTACAGAAAGAATGGGCAAACTGAAACCATCACAAGATGCAGCCCCTCAGTGAGGAGAATCAACAACAGGAACAGTCTGCAAGGAGAGTTTGTGATATCTCCATCATTAGAGATGGTCAAATGCTAAAGAAACAGTTAAAGGGCAATAGGTTATGAGCAACCTATTCAGAACATAACTTTGAAGACAGCTTTAAGTAGCAGATTAAACTGGATGACCTCAGAAATGTCTTCCAATCCAATTTATGCTATAATTCTATATTTTAAATAGCAATTGGGTAATAAACTTATTTCTCCTTCTAAGATTGCCTGGATTAAAAAAAAAAACACTTTGTGAGCATTTTTAAACTAATTTTATACTTTCTTTTTTTAATGTATTCACAGAAATGTATAAGGAGATATTCATGAAATGTCTTTCACTGAGAAGCCATCCATACTCTCAGAATGGATACTAGAGTTTAAGTTATCGCTACATAAATTACAGTCGTATTTGTCAAATCAAGTTTAAATTAAGTTTCCAGTAGCCTTTCAAAAAATCTATCTATAAAGTTTGTTGGTGGTTACAGTCCATCTCCTGGTGGAGAGAAAGTGAGGAGCAGCACATTACAACTAGCATCCTTTTCTTTGGAAGGAAGACCGGTGATCAAAGGAGCACAGACGTTTAATTATTCATTCATGCTCACCAACTGTATTCCTTCCCCAGTCTAAGCATTCTACCTGAATAGATATATTATACCTCATGGATTTCCCAGTGTTAAATTAAAACTATGAGCCTTTATGGGCAAATTGATCAAATGGAACAGGATTTTACAGATGAGAGTGAGGGAGGAATTCAGAGGCCACTTTCAGCAACTTGAAAAATTCCCCACAGTTGCATATTCAGACTTTGACAAAAGTTAGGTTTGTCAATTAGGGTTTCTACAGCCTTCCATTTTGGTGTAAATCTAGAAAAGGATCATTACACTTACTAGATTTCTCAGCTGCAGTATTACTGAGCAGAAAAAAAATGCAAGGTTGGCAGGTATCTGCTTATTTGTTTACAATATGAAAGACAAAACCACAGACATTGCTTATATACATTAAAGCTGAAACAGATAAAACAGTTTCAAGAATGGGAGTTCAAGTAACTTAAGCAAATCAAAGAATAGGTACTGATATTCTGGGATTTGGGAAAAACATTTTTAATTCAAGACCCTTTTTAATTTCATAAAGTACAAACTTTTTAAGCTCATTTAAATGTATTTATATTGATTTAAAAGTATCAGCTAGAGAGAAGAGAAGTGATGAAAATAAGTGCTATTTTCTAACTGAAAGAGAAATGGTAAAATATTCCCATATTTCTACTTTTCCATTTTGAGGAATAATTGTTAACTTTTCTTCTAATACAGAAGTAAGTCTTATTTATACAAACTGAGTTAATACCAAAAGCTTCCTGAGCCCATACATTTCTTCCAGGATATTTCTTCAGTTTCTTATCAGCAGATAAATACAGTAACATATTAAGAAATGATTGCAAGCATCCCTCAAATAAAAAAGCAGTAACAGTCAAGTCTCAAGGCATTATGAGGATAATTGCACAAGGAAAAAAGGACAAATCAATGATAATAAAAGCAAATTTCAATTATCCTTTTTAAAAATCAGCATAGATTTTTTCCCTTCTCATACCTTTTTATCCCACAAAAATGTAGTTCAATAAAGGACACCATTAATAAATCAAAGCCATCAGATAAAATAAAACATTCTAGCTTTTACAAACCTACACTGAAAACTGAGAAGATGTTTTCCATAAACATTAACATATTATACATCAGTTTTGTTGGATTTGGTTTTAACAATAGTTACAAAGCTTATAAATATGCAGTACAAAACTAGAGCTCATTTCAGAAGACACTGAATTCCAAATCTCTCATTTCTTGAAAGGAAACGGAATAATTAGTGCTACACATGCCAGGGTGTTTCTTCCATGCATCTTAAAACAGAAATAAAACTTGTACGCTGACAAGTGCCAATTATAAAACTGTGAACTAAATCAAATATTCAGAAAGTTATTTCTTTTTCATAGATATCTTGTTAAAGGCGAAGAAAATTGGTGGCATTACATGACCCTGTATACAAGTGACTATTGCTTGCTATATTTTTATTTCATTCTTTTACAATTATTTTGCTAAATTCAACCGTGCTATTAAATCTACAGTTCAATGAACAATCAGCTAGGAGAGCTCACTGTCATGGAAGAGCATCAAGTAAGACTCAGTATGCATATAAATGTCATTTTTTCTTACACGGGCGATCAGCACAGCAGCAAGATATTTTGGTACCCAACACAATGAACTTTGCTTAGGACAGAACTGTGGCTAGAAACAGCCTGGAGATTCCTTACATGCTTGATCCCTTGAGATGATAGGTATTGAAAATTAAGGTTTTCAGTTCCATCATGCACTTGCCATGACTTGCTATCTGACTCCTAACAGCCACCCAATACAGATTTCTCTCATGTAGGTTCTGTTACAGCTCTATACAAAGATAATGGGGAACATGGCAAGGTTTATGTGTCAGTGTAAAGGTGAGGGAGTAACAATTTATAACTGGGTATTAAATATATCACATTATATATACTTTTGAAGAACTCTACCCACAGAAGAATTAGTAACAAAGACAACAACAATTCAAGTTTCCTAGTATTACGCTAGGTGGGACAAAACTCTCAGATGCTATTTCTTAACTTTTTATTACTATATATATATTTCTTGCTTAGCTCTAGGTCTTTTTCTTCCTCTTGCATGACAGATCTAGATTCTTTTCTTCCCTGCCTTTTCAATACAGCATTTTTACAGCCAGTATGTTCTAGGTGTCTACCATATTGTGAAAATAAGCACTGCACTGGATCGCCTTTCAGCTCCCCTGTGAAGGGTCACAGGAGGAAGGAGTACAGTATGGTGCTTATTTCCTGCTGTTCAAATATAATTAGCAGAGGAAGCATGACTTCAGGAAGACTCAGACAGTAACAAACAGTCTTTAAGACCAGAAGCAGATTTCTTTTTTTTTTTTTTTTTTTCCTTTTAGTAACAACAAAAAGACTGAGCTGTAATTCATAGAGACAGGTATTTTGGGGTTCTCCTCACAGAAACAGAGCTTTCACACACATTACATAATGCAGTACTGAATACAGACAGAGAAAGTAGATCACAAAGTGGGAACAGTTTATCTGAATAACAATTCAAGCCAGATAATTACTCAGTTGAAAAGAGTACCCTTGCAATTTGCAGTGTGAGTGTTTCCTGAAAGACTAGGGTAAAAGGTTAAGAGAAAAGCATGAAACAACTTCTTAAAGCTGAAAACCTAAATATCACCAGAAGCTCTCTGTTCAAGGAGTATGTATATATGCATACAGTATGAAAGGCTACAGAACAGACTACTGAAGACAGCAAAATCTAAAAGAATGGCATCAGAAGCTTCAATAATAAAACCTTCTCTTTTAGGCACCTTCTAAGAAATAATGATTTCTATTCTTGGTATCAGTATTTCCAATGCATTTACCAAATAGAAATACCTTCTTTTCCTCCTACCCACTAAGAAAGTTTAGTTCAGAGAAGTTAGTTTATGTACTAATTTAAATGACCCCACACTTGTTGAACCTACACAAGCATTGAATAACTTTGTACATAACCCACTGGTTGTTGAATATCCCTCTGGGACAGCAAGAATAACACGTTTTAGCAAAATTTCAGGATCCCCTGTAGTACTTTTATGTCTCTCTACATAGAAGAAGAAAATGAACAACCTTTACTAAGCAACTTAAATCTAACACATGAATATCTTCAAACAGCTGCATTAGAAAAATTTACCTTTTCCATAGAAGAACTTGCGGTAATAATACGCTCCAAGATCAATGTGTTCTATGATGTAACGCTTCACTTTCTCTCTGTGAATGGACTGGTTTTCTCTTGGTACTTCCAGTACTGAAACACCAGCATTTGTGCAATGGGAACTCAGAGAGGACTCAAAAGAACAACTTTCACCTGAAGAAAAAGATGCTGAATTCGCCCTAGAAAGTGCAATCCGTCTATCTCCTTCCCCACCAGTTTCATTCCTGAAGTAAGGGCAACTCAATACTAAATCATTGCTTTTCCCATCACCCTCATCAGCATCTAAATTCTCTTTTGAATTGAGGTCCTCTTTGCTTCCCAAAGGAGATTCACAGTTTCCCGTTTGGCCTGCTGGCATCTGAGTTTGTGATGCAGCTGAAGCCCCAGTGGTTATGTTTTTTCTTTTTCCTACATTTACTCTGGTAGCCATTGCTTCATTTATATTAAACAAAACGCTCTGAACATCATAATGTGCAAAACATTTCTGACAGTTCCAAGAACGAACATTTCTGTCAAGTCTATCATCCAGATCAGATGAAAACTTAAAAGTTTCATGCTCACTTTTAACTGTTCGCAATTTTCTAAAGAGAGATGTTTCTACTGCTTCTGATTTTAGCCTCCTCTTGAAAGACTTCTCCCTGTCTCGACCCACAAGTAGGGCATTATCCATATAATCCAAGCCAGAAATCCTGACAAATTCTCCCCTGGAAATCTGTGCAGCAGCATGTAGACTTGGAGAAACTGTAGGGTCACAGTGGAAAAACTCAGAAAATCCAAAGGGAGCAAGGGTTTTATGTTCAAAATTTTCCACTCGGTATCCTCTTAGCATTGCATAAAAATTCTCTCCCGACAAGCCTTGTCTATCAATTGAAGAGGTACTGCCATATTCTCTATGAAGAGCTGCTCCAGTATTTGGGTTAACAGCATTCTGGTCTAATACATCTTCAGCATCAATATCACTTATAGTCACATCACTGTTGCTTCTTTGCCTTATGGGGTGAAGTCCCCTTTGAGGGGAATGAACAAAAAGATCTCCAATAGAATATTTTCCCTCTGCAAATTCCAATTCTAGCTCTTCTTGCTGTCCATCACTTTGGTCATTTTGTCCATTTGGAAGTACTGAGACAACGCCTTCATAACTGGTTGGAGGTCTATTTTCCCAGGCAGCTTTACTCAGCTCTTTGGAACAATCCTTTTTAGGAGGCCATTCAGACACCCTTGCTCGAACACCCATTTTAGGCACAGCTGGTGTACCGTTTGTTTGATTATTTTCAGTTTTGCTAGATGCATTTGAAGAAACAGGAGGACCCATGCTACCATTCAAAGCTTTAAGTTTTCTTGCAAAATAATCATCAGATTGCATGCTTCTTGAAGACTCCCTGAACTTTGAGGAAGTTCTACTAACTTTGTGCTTATCTTCTTGCAAAGACCTTTGATCACTCATGTCCAGCCAGTGGGAGGGGAACCACTACTATTGCATAAAGATACTTTTATTATTACATTGTCTTTTATGGACCAACAAAATGCAATACAAAAATACAGTCACAGTCTTCTCAGAAGTGCAGGCAGAAACCTCAGTGTGCCATTTTTGTACAACTGTCAGGACAGCAATCCTAAAACATTTCCTTCAGATCAGACGAAATTGGTTCAGTATTAATCCAGACAAATTTCTTTTATCTGTTCATAAAAAAAATAAAAAAAAGAGAAAGAAAGTGTATTAAAATTTTTATAGTCAAGAATGAAAAGTTACCAGTGTTGCTTGCATATATACAACTTCCCATTAAACTGGAACTAACGAAACTTGCTTTGTATGCATTTCTATCCTCTGCCTCCTTAAAACCCAACAAATGCAATAATCCTGGTTTCCACAGGATGGATATGAACAGTTTGAACCTCCGTATCTCTCATGGTCTAACCAGTACATGCACACTGAATAGTACAGCAGGTTCTGCCAAGCAGAAGAGGCACACAATTCACTCTGTGCTTCCTTCAATGCTGACAGCAACTTTGCTGCTTATTCTCTCCTTAATCATAAGGGTTTGAATGAAACTGGTCAATACAGGAGTTTCTGGGTCAAGACTGCTACAACATATAAGTAAAATACAAGAAAGAGATACGACCTTTGACAAAGTGTTTTGTCCCATTTGAAATAACATTTTAAAGATATGTAATCTCTCCACTACAACTAGTTCAGTGAATAAATTTCACTTTTTTCTCCTCTCTCTCCCAAACGGAACTTACATTCTATTATTTGAAGTGTAAACTATTATTTGTCTGTGTAAAACAGTTGTGGTTGTTCCTGTTATGTTATATTCCTCTAGCTGGGACCTAGACTGTTTAACTCAGTTACTGCATTAAAGAACAAGTCTGTTGTCTTCTACAAATAAGAAAATATAGTAGCCCTATTGATAAGTGTTGATACAAAATTGGAATTGTTAGGATATAAAAATATTCTTCAATGGCTTCAATGGTCTTTAAGAATGACCATGACTCATGCTGCAAAGATTACTTTGCAAGCAGAGCCCGTTCTTTAACCCACTGCATAAAATTAGACTGAAGTAAGAAACAAGACTCTGCGTTATGTAGTCCCTTTCCAGCTTTTGTGCTTTGAACAAAAAACGCAACATAATGATCTTTTGAGATGCTGCAAATAAAAAAAAATAAATAAATAAAAAAAGAACAAAAAACAAAAAGAAAAAAAAGGCAGGTCAAATTAGCCTAGAATGTGAATTCTCCCTTTATTTCGGTGAAGATATAAGGTGGCAAAGAGGAGCTCAGAAGAGAAGTGGGTTTTCCCCTACATTAAAAGTTTAAGGGGAAAAAAAAAAAAAAACAACCCAGGAAAAAAAGTCTTCCCTTCCCCCCTTTCCTAAGGCAAGAGGACAAAGAAATGATATAAAATAAACTTGACAGGCTGCTTTTTGTCAGAGAACAACACAAAATTGTGTTTGATACAGCAAAATTCAAGACTCTTTTTCCACACTGGGTCAATAAATACAAGTTAGAGTTACAGTTGCATCACAATTGTCACAGTTTCTATGGGACTTACTACAATAGTTAACAATGTATAATTTCAGCTCACCATCACTACCAGGTGAATTCCGCAGAACACCCGTTTGATGGCCAATTAAAACAAAGGTTTTGGTTCCTTAGGGGAGTGTAAAAGATTGTTTAAGCAACTGGTGTGTTCAGAGAAATAGTACTTCAAAAGTGGTACGCAGAATTTTCACACACTGACTTATGAGAATACAACCCAAAAAGGAAAATATCAGTCACATAATCACAGAATGGTTTGGGTTGGGAGGGACCTTAAAGTTTATTCCGTTCCAACCCTCATGGCATAGAAAGGGACACCTTCCACTAGACCAGGCTGCTCAAAGCCCCGTCCAACCTGGCCTTGAACACTGACAGGGATGGGGCAGCCACAGCTTCTCTGGGGAACCTGCCCCTCCCTCATAGTGAAGAATTTCTCCCTTGTATCTAATCTAAATCTCTCCTTTACAAATGCTGACAAAGTTCATAGCAGGAGCAAAGTTATTACACATTGAAATAAATTCAGCTGATTTGGTTTTAATTATTTAAACATCTGGGCCTTAAAATACCACCGTATTTAAAATACAGTTGAAGACATACCGGTATTGGCATTGCTGCTAGCAATGAAGCTTACTACCAAAGGTAAGCGGTTGAACTGCACCACCTGGATGGAGAGAGAACAGTGTTCAGTCAGCAGCTAAGCATATTGGATGTCAGAGCTCTGACACTTAATGCTATCTGAAACAAGCAGCCTCCTCAGTTGAAAACATCAACAGAACTTACACCATGGTACCAGGAGCTCAAAGCCTGGCATTTCCCTCCTCCCATGCTCAACAGTGTTATCCACCACACTCTCCACAGGCAGCATGAAAGCAGGGGGGTTTATTGGTTTAAAATACTGTTCTGTGTACAGCAGTATCTCTACTTCCATTAATAGGGAACTGGAACCTTGAGCACATCAAGAGAATCAAAGGAATACACTCAATGTGTGTAAACTAATTCACCCATTTATTTTCCAAACAGGCCAGCTAGTTTACTGCAGTCATAATAAATGGTTCTGAAGACCACTAGGACCTGAGAAGGAGCAGAAACTTGGTAGGTGATGGATTTCAGGACACAAATAGCTGGTCTGTAAAAAAATGAGAGTGGCACTTCCAAGCTTTCTTATCTCTAAAATCACTCTGGCAACAAGATTAGCTATGAAGCAGACTGCATGCGCTTATTAGTTTAGGTATCACTAATTATAAATAAATATTGTTTATGAAAGAGGATTTAAACCCTTCATAACACACTGAAGGCCACATGAGCAGCACCTGCTCCAAATTCCTGATCCCCACCTCTTGAGAAAGCTTCACTATTTTAAACCAGTATATCTCAGTTTTGAGAAATGCAGGAGAAGCCAAACAAATGGTGCTGACAGTTTAGGCTCTGGCATTTAAGCAGTGTGAGAAATAACATGCAAATACTTAAAGAGCAGCAAAGTCAAAGTCTGGCAGCATTTAAACAACCCCCTTCCCTTGCTAGTGTAGAATCATAGAATGGGTTGGGTTGGAAAGGACCTTAACACCAACCAGTTCCAACCCCCTGCCACAGGCAGGGACACTTTCCACTAGACCAGGTTGCTCAAGGTGCTGTCCAACCTGGCCTTGAAAATGTAACGCAAGAGCAGCCTGGGTGACCAAGAACAAACCACACTGAGGTGACTCACCTGGTACGTATTGTAATAGCAGATGATACTTTTGTTTTTAGACAGTCCCAGTTTACTGCCCTGATCTGTGGCAAGGGCAAAGGTGGACAGAAAGCCTGGTCGGAGCGCGTGCTCTGGAGCATTATCATTGGCAACTGGAACAAAACAAGACAATTCTTGTCACTACAAGGTATGTCCAACTGCATCTCAAGGAGTTAACTGGCTCAGTCCTCCACTAGAAGTACATCTGATATTGGGGAACATGTAACACATCTCATGTGCTTCCACAATGAGCAGAGGACAATCTTCATCACTTAATATTCAGTACACCATCAGTGCTCCCTACACCGGCATCCTTCCTAGCACACCTAAGGAACAGACTTTTCCTTCAGTACACGCAGCCTGTGCTGATGTTCCTTTGGTTGTGTGTGCTGTGTGTGCTCATTCCAGCCCTTGAGCTGAGAGAATCTCTGTGGCCTGCAATTACTGAGGCCACAAACCAAGGACCAATTTAAAGAGGTACATAATCAACTACTGAACTGGAAGCCCAATTTAATTCTTTGATTTGAACACTCCGGTATGGGGCACAACCAGGGCAGATGCTGATGTGCTGCTCCACCCCCAGCCGTTCAGTCGCGGCATCGACTGCAGGGAGAAGGTGGAGTTACCTTTGATCACAGGCACTCCGTCTCTGTCCGAGACTACAATCGCATGAAGACCTTCAACGCTGCCAATAAATGAAGAGACACCATCTTAAAACCAGAGTAGTTAGTAGTAAAGATCTGGTTTTCCCTGAACAAACACGCAAGGAAGAGGGAAATATGGGAAAGACTGACACCTTCACTAATGCAGTGCTCCATGGAAAGGGGCTTGTTCTGTATAGTGCTGGTGGGCTCTTGGACCAGTGAAACAAGAAATAAGGAATAAAACAACTAAAAATTCCACGGGACTCCCAGCAACTGGCACTTCCCAAGAGGACCGGTATAACTAACCGAGTTCCCTTAGTGAGGCAGGACCCTTTCGGTGGTGCCGTCGCCCAGCGAGCACCAGTATCACCTGCCTCAGACCTGCGGCCGTGGCAAACCTGTTTAACGCTGCCAGTAACCGGCAATTACGGAGAAGGGAGCTGTCAAGGATTAGGCAACCGAGTCACGAGGAATGGCTTTTCCATCCACCCCTCGGCCGGGCGGGCCGGGCACACCTCACCGCTTCCCAAGGAGCGAGGGGAAGGCGAGGCTCTCTTCATCCCACCTCCCTAGAGGGGCCCAGAGTGTTTACCAGAGCGGCTGTCGCCCTGCCACAGCCCGGCACGGGCCGGATGATCGCCTCTCTAAGCCAGAAGCGACTCCGCCGCCAGCCCGTGCCCCGCAGGGCCCGCCGCACCGCCCCCCGCAGTTACCTCGGCAGCTTCTT